>LWMK02000734.1:15477-29978 GCA_001693075.2 Taenia saginata
CCAAATAACCTTCTCGGCTTTGATAATCAACATCACTCCTGGATTGGGTAATGTCTCAACCTGCTGTTTGTGTATGTATTTTTTTCCGCCTGTAGGGCTAGAGTATATTCTTTGGCTTTTACAGTAGCAAGTTAGGGAGATTAACCCTTACAATTCGACTGCCTTCTGTAGCCATTATGGCTACGTTGATCCCGGTCAGTCCCGAATATCCACCG
The DNA here is from genome assembly GCA_001693075.2 of Taenia saginata. Classification (NCBI taxonomy): domain Eukaryota; kingdom Metazoa; phylum Platyhelminthes; class Cestoda; order Cyclophyllidea; family Taeniidae; genus Taenia; species Taenia saginata. The sequence continues at coordinate 15,693 of LWMK02000734.1, forward strand.
TATGCTGTCCTAATTGACTACTGCGCCTTCACGAAGTTATAAAGATAGATAGGCAGACAGTGGATTAGTCGAGGAAGGGATGAATACGCAAACGAAGTGGTATGCGGGTCCTGAAGTGAGGGATTATTCGCGTCACATCTGATTCTACCTCTGCTCTTAATAGCTGGAGAGCTAGAGCACAAATAATTAGGCAAAGCGCATATTTTATCGTCAAAGGAGGTAGACCTGAATCTGGTTGATTAAGTGCGGACCCCAAAATATGCGCCGTTCCAAAATCTGCTTGAATAAATGAGAGAGGGAAGAAGGCTACCAAGATAAACTGGTCATTTGACATATGCCTTGAGAACGTCTCTATCATCGGCGCTAGTCCTTTTCTCACCAACACTATTTGAGGTCATTTGATCTTGAAATTGACCTCTATTGATATCCAAGGTCCTACTATGAAGTCACCTGATCTCAGAAATCGAAACAGATAGACGCCATGCCATTAAATGACCAGCGTCAACAGTAATGTTGCCATTTTTACGTGCTCTGCACAAGAATTTGTTTTACAATTGCCTTCAGAACCCCGTATTACGTTAAGGCTACAGTTCAATCCATTCGAGTGATTACTTACTGTTGACAACCAATGTGGGTAGCTATTTTCTCTCGTTCTGCACAAAGGATAATTGTAAGACGAGCACAATTTCTATCACCTTTGGTTTAAATGGAGGTTAGGGAGTAGCTAGGCATTGCCTTACATTCTGGCGTATATGGCAAGGGTTCATTCCGGCTTGACACCTCCTCTTGCCCTCCCGTATCTGCAGGCAGATGTGAATTTCATTTTCAGTCATACTGATGTCTCTAGCCCACCTAGCATGCAAAAAGGTAATCAACAACGTAGTCAATCCATCCGCTAAGCTGGAAGCGCCATTTGAGCTCTGAACGTCTTGCCAAACATTCTACGCATGGTAATTATGAGAGGCACTGTGAAAATGCTGGTAGCACTGGAGACGCGATGGTTGCTTGCCCTCATATGCCTCCTCTTTGTTTATGGACAGCTCATTCGAAACCGCCCTCAGTGCATCTGGACTAGGCATATTGTCTAACCACAAAGGACGATCACATTTGGTAAGGCTTACGTGGCTGCTTCGTAGGCACTCTTATTAGGATCTCTCCTTGCAGGACATTACTCAAACTCAAACCCTTGTCAGATGCTTTCGCTGCTGCTGCTGACACTGACATGGATGTGGACGACAATGCCAATGCCCTAGCTACGATTGTTTGCATTTGTCAGCGTCCCCACCTCTACACAGCTGAAGTCCCACCTTCCCCTTCTGCCTACTGCTTGCCAAGTTTTACAACGACCCGCCTTTTTATATTAACTCTAATATAACAGGGGAAGCAGAATTTGAAGCGAGAGTAGAAGCACGACCAAGAGAGGGATGATGGGGTGAAGAGGGAATGGAACGGTTCTTCGCGGTGAGAGCAGCATGGCACCATTACAGGAAAGGTGAAGTTGGAATGGGAATTAAGTTCTTTCTCATTGTTGATGTATTCGAGTTAAACAATGACAATGTAGACTTGGTCGATGTGGAGGAAGCCTATTCAGTAAAGAGTGCGCATTGAAATTGCTACAATTAATGAGGCAAGCGAGTCAATGAGAAATCCACTTGCGCATGAACGAGTCGCGTTCCGCAAAATAGTGCTGTCGAAGGCAGCACCATGGGTGGAAGCAGAGAGAGGTAAAGAACCAGTGGGCAGCTTCTCAGAATTTGGCACTTCAAAAAGAGCGAGTAAATTCCGATGCGCAGTACATTGACTGCTTTAGTGATTGATTAATATGAACGATTAATCAGTCAATCAATAGTGGATGATGGCCTTGTGGTTTCAACAGTGGATGCTGTTGTGAATGTGAGCATGATGAGCTTCTGTGGACGCAAGGTAGAGTCACTCTGAAGTTGCAGTTAGTCTATGTGGTAAGATGGAGCGTGGAGAAGACTTTAATGTCAACCCGCACTTCCCGCCTTATCATTTGAGAGGCATTTCAGTGACAGTGAATACATTTGCTGTTTCGCTCAGGCACTTGCAAGCGTCTTTTTACATTCGAGCTTGCTAACTTCAAGAACTCTTTTCTTGACCCCGTTTGGCTAGATGCCATTTTGAAAGCATTCAACCAATGGTTTTAAGTTACTTGAGCTTTAGCTGGCATTCGTATAACATCAAGGGTTGTTGAAAGCGTTGATTGGAGTCTGCTTAATCTACTAGGAAAGGGGTAAGTCCTTTCAACGCTACTTTCTGCCTGTATTGCACTGCCATTTTTTGTTCACGCAAGCATTTAGAGCCTAATCAACCTACTAAAAGTTCTTTCATGCATAAATTGTCTAAATTAAATTTCTAGATTTCAACGGAAAACACAACAACATTCCTCATCAATAAACGCTATTGAAATACAAGCAAGTGCTTAGAAAGAATTTAGTCAAGGTTGCTTTTCTGTCGCACCAAGTCGCAAGCAATGATTCGCGTAAAGGTGTGCCTAGAATGTCGCATAGCATTGTTAGACGATGAATAATGTGAGCCATACCTACAGTGAGCTGAGGTGATCCATTTTTGGGTTCGAATGTATTAGTTAAGATGAATAGAGGGAGACCATTAATGTTATGCCCTATTTGATGGCAAAAATGTAACAAAATGCAAACAAAAATTTTTCATTTAATAGGAGCATATACATACACGTCAAATAAAATCTACCACATAACTTTTAATGCAAAAACAAGTGCAAAAAATCTTGTAGTTTTCAAGACAGAAGTCAACTGGATATCGTAAATTATATCAACTAAACAGGTGTTTTAGCTAACTGTTTCTCTCACCAGTTTCAAGGTCATCAACGGTAACTGCGTTGGTCTCGTTGGCATGTTAAGTCTGTTGCTACACTGCAACGTTAAAAATGGGTCGCATATTTCCAAAAATTGCCCTACCTACTGGGAATTAATTGGTGAAATGACTTCGAGAAAAACAAATTTCACAAAATGTGTCGCGTCTGAATGCAGCACAATATCACTCTTAGGCACTTCAACAACCGATTCGGAACCAGGATTTCGCCTTTGGGATCACTTTACACATTAAATGGGTAAGAATAAATTGCATTTATGGTTTTCTATCATATTATTTGTGCACAAATTAGCGGTAGTCATTTACTAAACATTTCAACCTTACTCTTCATTTCTAAGATTCTAATTGTAATGTGAGGCAAAATTATTCCATACGAGTTGCTACAATACCCAAAAGTGTAAACTACGCTTAGAATACTAGTGAGTTTAAGTCACTTTACTGCCCGAGGGTTGTGGCTGGAAGCCATCTAGCCAAATCGAGATAAGGGTTGAACCACAAACAAGCTGCGTACCGCATTCCACCGCCATAGAAAAGGTCTGAATGTTGTTGTTTTTAACTGGTGGCTTAGGTCAGCGTGTGCATGAGGCATTACACATGTAAAACAATACATCTTAGCTTAGATGCGCAGTGCTTAAAGCTTCTCTTACGTCGATCTACAACTTGTTATGGCACCAAAAAGGAAAGATTAAGTAGCAAGTGCTAGCAAATTCCCGTTTTATTGAAGTGCGATTCAATTGTAAGGCGTTTCATAGTTAGGACTGGCTGCACAAACGCACAGTCACAATCCATTTGCTTGGTTTTTATATGCAATTACTCGGCTTCGTACTAAGCTCTTTCTTCCAGTGCTGTTACCTATGCAATTTCTCGTGTTGTACAATAAAACCATGGATTTGCCCGATAGTCAACAAGCCCAGTTTGGTAGAGGAAACTGAAATAACAGAAGCATCTAGAGCTGCGCTGTGTTCCGTCTACTTATACCCAGAACTGATCAGAATTAAATCAAAGCAGCTTATTCCATTCAGTAATCACTTGTGGCAGTTCTCGTCTAAGTTGGCACAAAAATGGAAATGCACGAATGCATGCACTTAAAAAATTCGCATTCATTTGTGACCAGAATTAATTCCACTGGAAAGTCCGATGCATGCTTCGTCCTATGAATGCCTTCAGCAAGGACTTAGAGCGAAACTATTTTCTCGCCCTTGTGATTGCAAATTGATCAGAAATGAAACTCGGAATCCCACTCCCTTCTATAATTGTTTGCGGCGTTTCTCGTTATAAGAGCTGACAATTTTGGTGCACCCAATATATAAAGCACTTAATTTGGCAAAAAAAGCAGCGGTAGCACAATTATCTGCAATTTTGTTCCAGAATTGATTATCATTGAGACTTAGTAGCAGAGTGTCTTCTGTAACTCCTTGCGACATTTCTCATTTCGCGATGAGACGAAACAGGCACTGTCGAATTGTAGCTATTCCATTTTGTCAAAGAAATCAAAGAGAGCAAGGATATAAGGCTCTGTTCGTTAATATATATATATATATCAATGAAATATTAGCCAGAATCTAGAGTCAGCATCTTGTTCCCTCCTACAAAATGTTGGGGCAGTTCTCGTTTTCAAATCGGACAAGGTAGATGTGGCCAATGTGTAAGTTGTTCATTCTGTCAAGAANAGGTGGATGTGGCCAATGTGTGTGTTGTTCATTCTGTCAAGAAAAGCTGAAACGCTATGCGTTTAGAGATGCGAGCTTTGCTATCCTTTCTAATGGGATGTTGCACCGATTTTTATTTTAGTGCCTTACTTACGTCTGTGAACTCTTGTGGCATTTCTCGTGATGAATTCTGTCAACGCAAGTGTGGCCAAAGCGCATATTGTCCATAGAGGAAAAGAAAACTGCGAGAGTACGGTGACAAAGAAAAGTGTCAAAAAGAGGAAAGGTTTGTGCACCTATGGCAAAGCTGAGATGAATCTGATTTGATAAGTGACCATGCGGATGCATGAGGCATAGGACAAAGGAAGCAAAGTGGATTAGGCTCAATCAGTGGGTACATTTTTAAAAACGAATTGATTGCATGAAGATGGCGTTATGTAGACCATATACTTTCGCCACAAAGCTTTTGCTTTCTCTTCCTTCCTACCCGCGATCAATCCGTGTACCACTCTCATCGCTTTATTTCAATATCGTCGCATCTGATATCCAGTGTGCCACTCAAAATCACAAGATCACCCACAAAGTGTACTACTCATGGCTTAGACCAGACGACACTGTGGGGCACCACGTGACACGGGCTACTAACCGATTCGCACGTGTTAGATCTGAACTAGTCCCTCACAAAACAAATAGTTGGATATGCTGTCCTACAAGTTGTGCCGTCTTCTAGAACTTATTTTGATTCGCAATGTTGCTGCAACCATTCGGTTATTTGTCGGTGCCTCTGTTCTGCTTCAGTTTCCTCCTGCCTGCGGTCGTCGCCTCCCTATCAATCTCTCTGTCACTCCCAGCTTCCTATCCCATGGTTTCAAGGGTGTTGGAAGGCAAAAACAGATTTATATTGTAGAAATTATGGGTAAGTTGTTCCACGAGACCCTCCCCTGGTGCTAACATTCCTCCTCTCGCTTCATTCGCTTGTGTCATTCGCATAATATCAAACATGCTGTCCGGTGTAAATGACATTAAAATTTAAACATATGATTGGCCTCTTTGAGTGTGCTATTCGAAAACATTCAAATTCCTTTCATTAAGCCAATTTCTTCACATTTTACTCAGTTGCGTGGCTAGATGAGTAGGTGGGAAATCAGTCGAGTGGTAAATGAAAGGAGGCAGGAAACAGTGAAGAATGCTGCACCACAGCTCTGTGAGGAAGTGTTCAAATGTGCGCATTTCGAGTCCTGTTTTCTCCTTTTAACCTTCCTCCTTCTATTTCCATGGATTCGCAAACCCATCGCTGCTGTCTCAACCATTACTTTGTTTATTTCAGCTAAACGTTCATGTTCTTTGCTCGTACCGAAGTGGCGCCTGGGTCGCTATTGCCTTTCGTAATGCAAGACAGCAATGCTTTCAAGCATGTGAATGGTAGCGCGCACCAGATAATTGCCCTTGTTATCTCAGTAGCAATCTTTGGGGGTGAGTTGCTGCTTTGTCAAACCGATTTCTACTGCTCTAAGCCTACCGTGCTGCAGCACCAAGGGACCTACTGATGTACAATAACTTGACCAATATTCATGTTCAACTGTGGATGCACTGGAGTTCGATACGCAAGACTTGACTTGACTTGACTAGATTTGACCGGATCAAAATGAACGAGATTAGCCACCTATGATAGGTATGACAGGCATGGATAAAGCAGGATAGAGGACAGTAGACAGAGCTATCTCATCTACCATGCATTCCTCATCCACAGAAAGACCTTATTCGTCATTACTCTTACTTGCCCAATCGACTCAGCGCAAATCATGCCAAGTAAAATTGAGGTCTTCCCTTTTTTTTTATCGCTGATGTTAAGCATAACGGTACACGTATAAGAAGTAGGCCTGATGAGTCTTCGAAATAGGCGGACAGAAGTCCACTTGTCTGCGCCACTTTTATCATGCCTCTCGCCAACGCATCTTCGGTGAGTGTCCCTTTTGCCTCCTACTGCGACCATATGCTCTCCGGTGTTGCGTCTTGCGTTCTGCCGTACAGATTGTGCTCCTCTCATCCTGGTCAATGGAAAAGTTCAAGTGGGCATTTGCTGCAAATTATTTTCCCACCTTTGATTTTTTTACTTTATTGACACGTGAGCGTCCTGCTCCTCTGCTTTCCCTACAATTCTCTCACCCTTCCTTAGATCAAACCCAACAGCATTTCTCTCCTGCCTACCCTTATTACCCCATTGTCTTCCAGCGCCCTTTCACCTAGATCAGATTAGGAGAGGTTGGACTGGATCACAACTGCATCACGGTCTACCTAAAAACCAAATCTCGCTTTGAGATAGCTCGGCCTTGATTACCATCAATTCCTAATTTCTATCTTTCCTTCTATCTCTTTAGTTTGTCCTGAACCACTTCGCCTCAATTCCGTCTCCTGATTCTACTTATCCTCCACTCATTCCCTCGAAAGCAAAGGCAAGCCCATTGCTCCTACTTCTTACTTCGTAATTTGTCCACTTATCGAATTCCCACCTGCTCATCTCACTACCTAATTTTTTCCTCATTGCAGTGGTACTTTTTCCCGGTGCTGCACAAAAGCGGGTAAGAATGTGTGCTCCCACTCTAGACCACCTACTTCGTTTCCACTGCTTGTCTGCGCCCACCTGTCCGTTTGCTTAAGTTTGTGTGTGTGCTGCTGCCCACATTAGTTTTCGTTCCAGAAAACATGCAGGAACACGTGTGTGTGTGCTTGTGTGCTTGTGTGCTTGTGGCTGCAGGGGGATATTCACTCCATCCCCGCCTTCCAACTTGTCCTTATAGTTCTAGGCAACGTAAGATCTTCTTTGATCGTCCGTAGGGTTGCTAGTTGGTTGCTCATTTGATTTCAACCCTACCCCTTCTCAACACTCCATTACACACCAGCTAACTCACTTCACTCCATTTAATTACTTTTCCCTCCTGTGACTCCACTACTTTCCCTCTTATTTCAGAGGGGAATGGACTCAGCACATGAAAATGGCAATTACCCTTTCGTCATGTTGAAGTAATTTGTCTCCTGCAAGCTGCATATAGAGCGTAGTAGGAAACAAGGGAGACGAGTACTGAAAATGCTTTGGAGTGGGACATGAGAAAGGAGGCGTGGACAAGAGGGCTCCTCTACACCCATTTCGAAGCTGTCATCAAGCCTACTTCTTATATGAGTACCATGATGCCCAATATCTGATGGGAAGGGAGAGAAGACCTCAATTTACAATGTGTGGAGTTGTGTTGAGTCGATCAGGTGGACTGAATAAGTGTTGAGGCTACCCTGAATAGTAACGTATGAGGCTCCTGTGAGGATGAGACATGCACGATAGATGTAAAATCGGCGACCAACCCCTAAAGATTGCTATTGGGCTAACGAAGGGAGAGTGCTGATTCGAGTCCCTAATCTTATTCCTGGAATAATTGCTGGCTTGAATCCCGAAAAACAGCTCTGTGAGGAAGTGTTCAAATGTGCGCATTTCGAGTCCTGTTTTCTCCTTTTAACCTTCCTCCTTCTATTTCCATGGATTCGCAAACCCATCGCTGCTGTCTCAACCATTACTTTGTTTATTTCAGCTAAACGTTCATGTTCTTTGCTCGTACCGAAGTGGCGCCTGGGTCGCTATTGCCTTTCGTAATGCAAGACAGCAATGCTTTCAAGCATGTGAATGGTAGCGCGCACCAGATAATTGCCCTTGTTATCTCAGTAGCAATCTTTGGGGGTGAGTTGCTGCTTTGTCAAACCGATTTCTACTGCTCTAAGCCTACCGTGCTGCAGCACCAAGGGACCTACTGATGTACAATAACTTGACCAATATTCATGTTCAACTGTGGATGCACTGGAGTTCGATACGCAAGACTTGACTTGACTTGACTAGATTTGACCGGATCAAAATGAACGAGATTAGCCACCTATGATAGGTATGACAGGCATGGATAAAGCAGGATAGAGGACAGTAGACAGAGCTATCTCATCTACCATGCATTCCTCATCCACAGAAAGACCTTATTCGTCATTACTCTTACTTGCCCAATCGACTCAGCGCAAATCATGCCAAGTAAAATTGAGGTCTTCCCTTTTTTTTTATCGCTGATGTTAAGCATAACGGTACACGTATAAGAAGTAGGCCTGATGAGTCTTCGAAATAGGCGGACAGAAGTCCACTTGTCTGCGCCACTTTTATCATGCCTCTCGCCAACGCATCTTCGGTGAGTGTCCCTTTTGCCTCCTACTGCGACCATATGCTCTCCGGTGTTGCGTCTTGCGTTCTGCCGTACAGATTGTGCTCCTCTCATTCTGGTCAATGGAAAAGTTCAAGTGGGCATTTGCTGCAAATTATTTTCCCACCTTTGATTTTTTTACTTTATTGACACGTGAGCGTCCTGCTCCTCTGCTTTCCCTACAATTCTCTCACCCTTCCTTAGATCAAACCCAACAGCATTTCTCTCCTGCCTACCCTTATTACCCCATTGTCTTCCAGCGCCCTTTCACCTAGATCAGATTAGGAGAGGTTGGACTGGATCACAACTGCATCACGGTCTACCTAAAAACCAAATCTCGCTTTGAGATAGCTCGGCCTTGATTACCATCAATTCTTAATTTCTATCTTTCTTTCTGTCTCTTTAGTTTGTCCTGAACCACTTCGCCTCAATTCCGTCTCCTGATTCTACTTATCCTCCACTCATTCCCTCGAAAGCAAAGGCAAGCCCATTGCTCCTACTTCTTACTTCGTAATTTGTCCACTTATCGAATTCCCACCTGCTCATCTCACTACCTAATTTTTTCCTCATTGCAGTGGTACTTTTTCCCGGTGCTGCACAAAAGCGGGTAAGAATGTGTGCTCCCACTCTAGACCACCTACTTCGTTTCCACTGCTTGTCTGCGCCCACCTGTCCGTTTGCTTAAGTTTGTGTGTGTGCTGCTGCCCACATTAGTTTTCGTTCCAGAAAAACATGCAGGAACACGTGTGTGTGTGCTTGTGTGCTTGTGTGCTTGTGGCTGCAGGGGGATATTCACTCCATCCCCGCCTTCCAACTTGTCCTTATAGTTCTAGGCAACGTAAGATCTTCTTTGATCGTCCGTAGGGTTGCTAGTTGGTTGCTCATTTGATTTTAACCCTACCCCTTCTCAACACTCCATTACACACCAGCTAACTCACTTCACTCCATTTAATTACTTTTCCCTCCTGTGACTCCACTACTTTCCCTCTTATTTCAGAGGGGAATGGACTCAGCACATGAAAATGGCAATTACCCTTTCGTCATGTTGAAGTAATTTGTCTCCTGCAAGCTGCATATAGAGCGTAGTAGGAAACAAAGGAGACGCGTACAAAAAATGCTTTGGAGTGGGGCATGAGAAAGGAGGCGCAGACAAGAGGGCTCCTCTACACCCATTTCGAAGGTGCCATCAGGCCTACTTCTTATGTGAGTACCATGATGCCCAATATCTGATGGGAAGGGAGAGAAGACCTCAATTTACAATGCGTGGAGTTGTGTTGAGTCGATCAGGTGGACTGAATAAGTGTTGAGGCTACCCTGAATAGTAACGTATGAGGCTCCTGTGAGGATGAGACATGCACGATAGATGTAAAATCGGCGACCAACCCCTAAAGATTGCTATTGGGCTAACGAAGGGAGAGTGCTGATTCGAGTCCCTAATCTTATTCCTGGAATAATTGCTGGCTTGAATCCCGAAAGACAATGGCTGTCTTTAGGCTTTTTGACAGTGGCGAAGTAACACTATTATTTAGGTGAAGGAAATGGGGGAAGGAATGAATGAGAGGCAAATAGATGAAAACCGTCTAAGTAGAAGTAGTAAGAATGGGGGTGGATAAAAGCGGATTGCAAATGGACATTGTGGGATATTTCTGCGCAGTGCTGTGGTGCAGCATGCCTTATTTCTTTCCAGCTTTCTACTATCGACTTCCAAGTTACTTTTATACCTACTCATCTAGACATTTAACTAAGATTTAAAAATCGACTGTTTAAATAATACGCTCGAAGAGATCAGTCACAATTTCCTTCTTATGGGGCTTACACTAAATACCAAATGTGATAATACTGAATTCACACGCGCAAATAAAATCAGGAAGAAGGAGGAGGTGTTGACACCATAACTTGCCCCTAATTTCCATAATACCTACCTCTTTTGACCCTTTCAACGTCTCTGGAAGAGTTGGTGTGATAAGGAGATTAGGGGTGTGGCAACAGAAGTACAAGATGAAAATGAAACCGCAGGAAAGGATAAAACGAAGTCGAGGGAGGCGATGATGAATAACAAAAAGACAGCGCGGCGATAGATCGTTTTGAATCTAACACCTCTAAAATCGATCAGTAGCACGTGCCGCAAGATGACTCGNAATGAAACCGCAGGAAAGGATAAAACGAAGTCGAGGGAGGCGATGATGAATAACAAAAAGACAGCGCGGCGATAGATCGTTTTGAATCTAACACCTCTAAAATCGATCAGTAGCACGTGCCGCAAGATGACTCGCAGTGCCGTTGGGCGTGGGTGTCAGACAATATTCCCTGTTGGTGGTTTTGTGGAAGCAGACATCACTCGACTTTGTTCTTTTCCGCCTTAAGTAAGCAGACAAAGAGAATAGGAGTGCTTTGATTTAAATGATCCACCTCTTCGAGTCTGCTTGTCCTCAAACCTTTCTTGGTGTTTTCTTTTGAGGCAGGTACATTTCGGGGATTATGGGACGATAAGAGCAAAGTGAGATATGAAACAAGTTGGAGAATGGGCTAATTATTCATAATCGAGCGTCTAGGCAAATTGTTGCCTTACACCAGATTGGACAATGGCGGATGTTGAACCGTTTTTGTGAAGACAACAGACATAATTGTCTAGCTGTAAGCGACAAAAGGGTAATAATGTGGGGCAGAAGCATGAAGTTTGTAGAGTAAAGCAGAGGCAGGGGTAGGGGACGGTCATTGCCAGATGTCTCTGCACCATGCTATGGCACTGCGCTCCTCACTTCTTCCTCACTTACTTCCATGCGTTCCCGAAGTTCTTCATTTACCCGTTCGCTTAGCCACCTATTCGAGTGAGGTATGTAGGGATTGACTTATAGAGGGAACACGAGTTTCTACGATACAACACACTTGAAGATAAGGTGACAATGTGAAGCACAGGAAGGTACTAGATGTAACGAAGCCGAACATGTGCATGTAAAATGTGTGCGACATGCTTGCAGGCGATGCCTAAACACAGCCTTCCCTGAAACACCTAACAGGTGTCAGCGATGTACTCACAGCGAATAGGAGAAATACGACTTTAAACAGCAGTTTAATGACAGCCTAGAATATAATAATATTATCTCTATCACGGCAAGTGTTCTTCGTAGAAAAGCAGAATTGCGTGTTCAAACTTGAGTTGCCAATCTTTTTGCATCCTGGTGGGCCTAAATGCGTGAGTGACTTGGATCTGTTCCATCCCCCAATCAGATAAGCAGGCGACCAGGTCACCTGAGCAGGCGGCAAGAATAAATTAAGCGAGGGCGTCACGACGCTCACGAGACTTGCGTGGATGTGCCTTGCGGCCAACCAATGGACACGGGATCTGAGACGCCTAGTCGCCTTAGTTGCGGCTTCTTTACTAGTAACTGATTTGCTATGGGCTTGGGACGAGTAGTGGTGCATGCAGCCTAGCCAACAAAATATTCGACTAGACATTAAGGCGAAACTGAGCAAGAGGGTGTTTTTAAAACTATTCCAAACGGGTCCACAAAACAATGGTCTTCATGTGAGTAATACAGGAGGGCTGTTCTTGGATCGCGGACAAAAATCCAGCTAACTATCTTTGAGCTAGCTTGCTAGCATGTTTCATAAACATAAGATATCAGTTTTTCCTTCAGTTTCAAAACCCATGAATATCCAACCATTTCGATTTGGAGGGTTGCGAGGAGTGCAGGGCTCCAATGGCCAGCCATATTGCAATAGCCAATTTGGAGACCTGTTGCAAAACTAGAACATAAAGTGAAATCTCAACGTTGCCCTGAAAGGCATCGACACTGTTGTCCAATTTGTTGTTGATTGACGCCTACCTGATTGGACAGAAAATAAGTGCAAATAACATAGGCCTACATTTATTGCTGAAATTTCATTACATGGCTCCCAATTGTGAAAATTTGTGAGTTCAACAAGTCAAAAAGCGGAAACACGTCAATAAATGGATGAGCATAGATGGTTACAAACGAATTACTCCGCAAGTTTCAAATGCTTTTAACAAGCACATTGCAAAACTTTTTCAAAGGAGATCTCATAGGTGTTTTAATTATTTTGTTTCACAACTGCTAACTTCTTTTACTTTTGAATCGCACAGCCAATATTGCCAAATAGTTATTGAAAAACGGGTGATCGCATGTAAGCAAGGCTTGGCAGTGATGCAAAATCGGACAGTCAAGCAAAATTGAAGCAAACAACGATGTAATTTTGATTGCGAGCTGTTTCCAGTGTCTACAGATCTAAGCAAACCTGCCAAAACTTAAAACGACGCGGACTTGGTCCCCTAATGAAAACCAAATTCAGATTTATATTAACCAATTTCGCTAACGTCAGTAGATTAGGGGCTGAGAAAAAGGAGCAGTTGAGCTTCAAAATCATCGATGTCGCTCACGTGAGTCTTGTGTTGGTGGAGTGAAACGAGCAATTTAGCTTTTTCTTCATGCTTCACATTTCCTACCCTTTGCCTTGAAAGCATGTACCTATTTCCTCTTGAGTGCTACCACACTCCAAATGCATTTACTCCTAAACACACTGAAACAATGGAATTCATTTTCCCACATTGGCTTATTTGTGACACCCACTTTCTGATTCAAACACATGTTCCTGCTCTCTACAATTAAGGCTGGCAAAACCTGATGCTAATATGAATCTCAATTTCCAGCACATCCCTTGTAACCGCACAACTCACTTTTCTCTACTCTGGCTTATGACCCTTTCCCTTGGCTTAGAACCGCCTAGCCGTATTTTCAATCAGGAGTACCTGAGATCAGAGTTTCGACCACCAAATTAATTATCAAAGGGAGCTTACGGACGTGTGCCTCAAGTAGGAACAATCCTGATTACCAGGTCGCGTAATGCTTATTCCGAATTCTGGAGAAACGCACCCTCTGAAAACTCGGAACAAGTAATTTAATTACACTCAGGGATAATTTCATTCATCTTAGTGAGAAATGACTATTCAACGGAGTAGTTAGAACCTGTCACCAAGGTTTCATGGCTGAAGATGCCGACAGCACTGTGAGATTGTAATTCACAGGGCTGACTCTGTTTAATCAGAGTTTGCGGGAATCAATTCTTGCAAGTCCACAAGCGCTGCATTGATGAGACGCTAAAAGGTATGTGGGAATGTCGGCGAGTAAAATATCTCCCCTCTCTAAGTGAACTGGTAACCCTCTCTTCGAATGGTAATAGAGTTTCCTTATTGAACAAAAAATTCTCAGCAATGTCTAAAGCAAGTGGATTGAAAGTGTGATAGGATATAACGGCGGAAAGCATTCTATTAAAAGGAAGCCCTTTCCTACGATAACTAAATTAGAGTGGGTGCCTTGGAACTAAAGAAATGACGTAAAATGATTAAAAAAGGAGGTTGACGGTCGTTGATCAGTAGACAAAAGATCGAATGAAGTATTTGGTAATCAACATTCACAGGGCCGACTCTGCTTAATCACAGTTAGCGGGAATCAATTCTTGCAGGTCCACAAGCGCTAAAAGGTATGTGGGAATATCGGCGAGTAAAATATCTCCCCTCTCTGAGT
>LWMK02000735.1:8495-29922 GCA_001693075.2 Taenia saginata
GTACGCAGGTCATCCTATTGTAGTGATTCAACTGTGCACCATGCCGTAAATTACTCGACTATAGTAATTTGATATTTCCATTTAACTGTTTAGAACTACACAATCTCTTAAGCTCAAAAAGTTGTGCTCAGTTCTGTGCCATGCTAGTGACCTCCTACCTCTCCATCAGTGGTATTTATTCCTTAGCAATAATTTAGCTCCCTACAAGTAAACAAGATTGGTGGTATCCTGCCAATCTCAACTTATGCAATAGCATTATCAATGCTTGCTAGTGGCGGGATTGTCATGGTTGCCAAGCCTCACTGGATCCTTATTGTAGGTGCGTGGTGTTTTCTTATAGTGTGTGATGCGTGGATCCAATAATTGGTGAGGAATGCGCATTACCGGATTCGATGTACTGGGTTGTTACGCTGTTGTCATATTGTTGCTGTTCGCCAGCAGTCTAGACAATTGCGTCCTTCGTCAGCATGTTGGTCAGTGGTCAAGCTTACCGAAGCATGCACATTGGTGATAAGGCCACACTCATTCAGTCCACTGTAAGGTGAACTCACTGCACGTTTTGATGTTTGAGTCGTTTTTAGGTGGGTTGAGTGGTGATCTTGTTAACCCGTGATAGGCGCACTGGCATTTCAAGAGGCATTGAAGAAAACTGCCGCTCAGATGTTCGAATCTGAAACCGTGCTGTGACCGACTTTTCCTCTGCATAGCAGGTGCGCACGATTACGATCACCGATTTCGTTTGTTCATGTGGACATAACGAAAGAATTGATCACACTTTGCTTACACACGGAAAGTCACTCTTTGCCAAACTTGGCAGCTTCTCATATTCGTGACACCACATTGCAAAAAGGGTCGTCTGGTTTACAACCTGTGGCTGAGGCGCACTTCCTTCATGCGATCAGCGTGCACACACATGCACAAAGGATCGGTAACGTAAACCAACACCTTCTTCGCTGCGTGCTTACAAATATTAGTCTGTCTGGTGCGGCAGCATGAATCATAAAAGCTGACCACAACTGCTGATCAGCTTTGCGTTCCTACTTTCCTGTACAACCAAACGCCCTGTTACTCAGTAGGTACACTTATAACAGAATCAGCTTTTCTAAGCCGTGCTCTCGAATCTCTTTTGGTGCTTTCTGAACTCCATCCTATTCCTACCTTCCTGTACAACCAAACGCCTTGTTACTCAGTAGGTACACTTATAACAGAATCGCATGTTTTCTTTGCTGGTCACCTATAATTTCATCTAGAGCATTCACATGCACTGCTAGTGCCTGCAAGAATCCATGGTGTTACTGAAGGCGCACTTAAGTAGCATCACGAAATCGTTACTAGCACACCTGTAAACACATGAGTGAAGCCATAAAGAAGACGGCCAAAGGTGAGTACCGTGGTAACCATGTTTGCATTTCGCACTACAAGCTGGCTTCAATGTGATTGATAAGCCAAATATTTTACTGCTAGACAGAGACTGTATGTCAAGTGGACTTATTAATGGCCTTAAGTCTAATCTCTGGAATCCTCCCATCTTCCAACGTCCCTTTCTAATGCCAATCAACAGTCCGGATTTCCACTTCTTCGTTTGTCTACACGAATTTTGACAATGCAAGTTATTCTTTTATCGGATCATGCTGAGCACCAATAGATCTTAGACGACTGTTTTTCTCGATATTTCCCCTGGGTCATTGATGCTCAATCGCTTAGTGTGGCTCGAAATTAATGTTTACTGTTTAGTAGTTACGTGTAAAGAAGGCGGGTAGGTCATCCTATTTTAGTGATTCAACTGTGCACCATGCCGTAAATTACTCGACTATAGTAATTTGATATTTCCATTTAACTGTTTAGAACTACACAATCTCTTAAGCTCAAAAAGTTGTGCTCAGTTCTGTGCCATGCTAGTGACCTCCTACCTCTCCATCAGTGGTATTTATTCCTTAGCAATAATTTAGCTCCCTACAAGTAAACAAGATTGGTGGTATCCTGCCAATCTCAACTTATGCAATAGCATTATCAATGCTTGCTAGTGGTGGGATTGTCATGGTTGCCAAGCCTCACTGGATCCTTATTTTAGGTGCGTGGTGTTTTCTTATAGTGTGTGGTGCGTGGATCCAATAATTGGTGAGGAATGCGCGTTACCGGATTCGATGTACTGGGTTGTTACGCTGTTGTCATGTTGTTGCTGTTCGCCAGCAGTCTGGACAATTGCGTCCTTCGTCAGCATGTTGGTCAGTGGTCAAGCTTACCGAAGCATGCACATTGGTGATAAGGGCACACTCACTCAGTCCACTGTAAGGTGAACTCACTGCACGTTTTGATGTTTGAGTCGTTTTTAGGTGGGTTGAGTGGTGATCTTGTTAACCCGTGATAGACGCACTAGCATTTCAAGAGGCATTGGGGAAAACTGCCGCTCAGATGTTCTAATCTGAAACCGTGCTGTGACCGACTGTTTCTCTGCATAACAGGTGCGCACGATTACAATCACCAATTTCGTTTGTCCGTGCGGACATAACGAAAGAATTGATCACACTTTGCTTACACACGGAAAGTCACTCTTTGCCAAACTTGGCAGCTTCTCATATTCGTGACACCACATTGCAAAAAGGGTCGTCTGGTTTACAACCTGTGGTTGAGACGCACTTCCTTCATGCGATCAGCGTGCACACACATGCACAAAGGATCGGTAACGTAAACTAACACCTTCTTCGCTGCGTGCTTACAAATAGTAGTCTGTCTGGTGCGCCAGAATGAACCATGAAAGCTGACCACAACTGCTGATCAGCTTTGCGTTCCTACTTTCCTGTACAACCAAACGCCTTGTTACTCAGTAGGTACACTTATAACAGAATCGCATGTTTTCTTTGCTGGTCACCTATAATTTCATCTAGAGCATTCACATGCACTGCTAGTGCCTGCAAGAATCCATGGTGCTACTGAAGGCGCGCTTAAGTAGCATTACGAAATCGTTACTAGCACACCTGTAAACACAATGCAAACAGCAAGAGAACTATTAAGCAATCATAGTTTTAATTTGCTCAGGTACTAGAGGGAGACAGAGACTAGGCTAAATCGTAGATGTTGGTAGTTGCTGGACACAAATTGAGTAATACTGCATGCACCTCTAGTCCAGAAGCAGAGCACTTTTGATGATCTCAAGAGCGGAATTTAACGTAGTCTTTGCATCTTCAGGTGAGCCAAGCGATGTATTGACCTCGGCTACCACCATCGATTTCAGCAGACCTAAAGAGCAAAGTAAAATGACTCCATTCTCACCTTAATGCAAAGAAAATATGCAAGGACTCCATAGGATCTTCGAAGCCTCCATTCTCCACGTGTGCTTAATTGAAAGCGTCATAAAGCACTTCAAAGGATCTACAGGTTCAACACATCCCCGCTGCTCTTCGCACGATGTGCCGATGCAACATTTTCAGTGCGGCCTTAACAGTCACTAAGCTAATAATGCTGGTCTGGTGTTTGTTAAAGCAAATTAATAAAAAACACTGTGCATGTTTCTGCTCCATCACGTAGGTGTTTCTCCTGCAGTATTATCACAGACAGCCGGTCAGATTCCTTTGTCCTAGTCAAGTGAGGATCGCTACTGCCAATGCAGTTAAGGCATGACTACAAATGTGGGAATTGTTGGCCTACCTGTCTGACCAAGAGTCTTGCAAATGTACTTGCCCTCCTCCAATGAGAGACCGCCTGGAACGGGGGTCCCTGTGCTGGCAGCATATTTGGGATCCAGTCCGTCAATGTCGAAGCTCAGGTGGATTTGACAATTAGGACTGCCAAACAATCATGCGATGCAAATAAGTGTGCCAGTTATTCATCCCCCCAAAAATTTATGCAATCAAACATTCGCTCACCTGAATCGCATTATGGTCTTTAGAGTTGTCTCCATGACACCTTTAATGCCAATGCTTCGCACATCTTCCATATTAAAATATGGAATATTAAGATCCTTTATAAACTTTCTAAAACAAACAGCAAGTTGTGAGTCTACCTAATCGTCATTTGGTAGGCTTGAAGTCCCAACTTACAGCTCTGGAGCATCAACATCCCGAAGTCCAATGTAAAGAAGCTGGTTGGCTTCAAGACTGTAATACGAATGGGGTCAGTGAGCGCCAATTAGGCCAGTAATGGTGCTTAAGGCAAGGGGCTAGAACCTACACTGGTTTGATATTTTCGAAGCCATGAGTTTGAGGAATGAGTTTGCTGAATTCGTTGAGAAGAAAGGAGAGGGGCATACCGTGAGTGTGCCGAGATTCAGAGCTCATGGGAGTGTTAATATCAGCGTGCGCGTCAACCCAGACGACAAAAGAGTTGGGGAAAATCTTCAAATGGCCTGCGATTGATCCAGTTCCAATGCTGTGGTCGCCGCCCAGTATGAGCGTCATGTCGTTCTCACTCACGCTTTTTGCGACACACTCTGTCAGCTCTATGGTGGTTTTCACCAGTGCTCGCTGGTTCTCGCAGTTGAAAATGACGTCTGGTTCACGATCCTTTGGCTGAGTGACTTCTCCATAGTCATTCACTTGAGCACCTAGAAGTGGGCAATTAAATGCTAGCAGCACATAGCCGCCGAAAATTCAGACAAGCCATGCTAGTGAGGTAAAGCATTGATGGTGTTGCAAGCGTGTGACTGTAAAATTAAGTGAAGATAGAAAGTCAGAATAGTGGAGGACTTGCCTAATTTTTGAATCAGCTTTTCTAGGCCGTGCTCTCGAATCTCTTTTGGTGCTTTCTGAACTCCATCCTTAGGCTGACCCTTGTCGACAGCTGCTGCCACGATACCCAGAGAGGAGACGTGACTTCCAAAACCGTCGCCCATGACACGGAAGTGCTTGTACGTTTGGCATCGGTTGTGATTTCCCTTTATACCTTATGCAGCTTAGCGCCGTGCGGCTGTGAGGCTACACGCGCACACC
Source organism: Taenia saginata (assembly GCA_001693075.2). Classification (NCBI taxonomy): domain Eukaryota; kingdom Metazoa; phylum Platyhelminthes; class Cestoda; order Cyclophyllidea; family Taeniidae; genus Taenia; species Taenia saginata. The sequence continues at coordinate 13,421 of LWMK02000735.1, forward strand.
TAATGGGCTACTATTTTTATGCGATTGTTTAAACAGTTGATTTCACTTCGCATCACATGTCTTGCACAGCCGTATCTGAGATGATCCTATGACAAAAGTGGGTTTAGATTGCGGGAAGTAAATCAAACATTTGTTGATGCTAAGTGAAATCTGTTTATCTTACATGATCGTCAGAGGTAAACATATTTAAAAGCACTGCATGGTTTGCTACCTAAATGTGATATTAGCTCCACATTCCTCAACGCACTATTTCCTTTAGCTGGGTACCAACAAGGTGATTCTTGGAGAAAAAACCGCGTGTCTTTGGAAGCAGTTGTTTCGGATATTGGAAGGAGTGAACGTAGCATCGCAGTCAGCGCATGGAGAATCCTGATGTTGGCGCAATATGTTTGACAAAATTATTTGGCGAAAACCCCACAAATTAATTAATTACAACCATGAAAACAACGCTAGCATAGCTAGAGGTTAACAAGGTATCAGCATTTACCCAATGAAAATAAAAACTGAGCTTAAGCAGGATGATTATGATTCTTCTAGTGGGAGCACCGTGGGCTATAACTTCGTGCGTGTTTGTGATTATGAGGGTCTACAATCCATTATTTTAACCAGTAGAATCCCCTTTTCGTTTTATAAGAGCACTGAAATACTTTGTCTAAAGTTGGTTTGCTACATTTAATTGATATTGCAATTACCAAGTGTGTTATAAATCTGGTGTTTGGCATAGCAGACTCGAAAAGGTACCTCCACAACGACTGTATGAATTCTACTTCCATTTAAACATGCGGGTAAAATTCAAGGAAATTTATAGCAAGAGCGGGTTAGGACACACTTACCCAGGCTTCTTTGCTGTTACGAAGGTTACACTGGATATTTTGCGGAAGGATATTCACAGTGTTATGGTTGCTAAACAGTCGCATCGACTTATAAGGCACCGACACATTATGACCACAGCAAATGTTTACGCTACGTGCTGAGGTACAACTAGGAAACAGAATGTAAGGCAAGTGGCTAAGCCTCCGCTCCATCCTTCATTAATGCTGAGGTCTGGGTACTTTTGGAAAAATTTGAGGTTTGCTATGCACTGACGAGGAGTCAAGACAATGGCAAGGTAGGAGTAAATTTCTTCTTACTCATGACAAATGAACAATTCCGATCTGCAAGAAAACATTTGCTGTCATAATAAGTGCCTATTGAGTAGCGGGACATTTGTTTGTGCACGAAAGTAGGAACACGAAATGGATTTGCTCTTGTAATTAGCTTTATTAGACACACATTTTCGTGCTTTATAACCACAAAACTGAGCTGATGCACTAGATAGACAGCTGTTTGTCTGTGTGTGTATAATGATGGCGGATGTGGTGTACGCCGACGATCCTCGTGCAGGCATGTGCATGCTAACCGGAAGTACGTCCTAACTGCGAAACATACATCAGAAGGTTGTTTATGCAGTGTGGTGCCTCGGAAACAGGAAGCTGCCAACTCTGACACAAGCAACTTTTTGTGTGAGCAAAGCGCAACCAATTCGAGCTTTATATTCAAGCACACAAACAGAACTGACAGTCGTAAGCATATACTTGCGTCACGCAGAGGAATAGTCAAATGAATATCCACTAGCACCACAGGCTTCTAAAATGACATCAATCTGCATTGTGATTCGACTCGGGAGACTAGCCCGCACTGGAATAGGCAAATTCTACAGCACGTTTTAGTGGCCATTATTCATAGGCTGGTTCAATGCGGCATAACCAGGCGTCTGCTTGACTCACTGCAATTGCGACACCTGTTCATACATTCGTATTAGTCAGACCTACACGAAGGCCCATTTGAACAACCAAAACGCCTGCAATCACAAAACGCTAACTTGTAATTTGCTAGAAGTGAGAGTCTATCCCCACAGCTGCACGGTAGCAAAACGCATGCAGTCTAGAAGGTTACTTGCAAAGCTGCATATCACACGTCCTTGCGAGGTGGACTGTCGGCACGTTTTATGACAAACATTTGTAAAAGTGTCATTTTGAATGTCTCACAAACAAGTCCTTGGTACCACTCAAACGCCAATTTTTCTTATAATGTCTCTGTCACCGCATAATTGTGTTCGTTATATAATGTTGAAGTGCATTCGGTAACCAATGAAGAATTGTTTGGTGGTGCGATCAATGAAGTGGACTAAAATGTACCAAGTCTGTCAAATGTTTGCCTCCTCTTTTTTTGAGGCATGAAGAAGGACGGTATGCACGTGTTCTAGCTAAGAGTACGTGGAGAAACGAGAACTGCGATAAAACACTTTGAGGTAATACGCAACAAGAAAGAGGGAGAAAAACTTGCTTGGGGATTGAAATAAATCTAGAAGCCAAGAAGTAAGGCAAATAACAATCATCTGCACTACCGTTAGTTGCATTTATCTTGATATTTATGCAACCATACGTCATAGATAGGAAGAATTGAGGAGAGCAGTGTGATTTGGAGTAAAAATTGTACATGCTAAGTGGGATGAGGTGGGCCAGCAACTGCGGGCACTCCATAACCGCTGCTCCTCTACACATCAACCCGTAACCACGTTACATGACTTTGATAAAGTGAAGGGACCTGAGCTTTCGCTGTGGCATCATCACTGGCGCTGACATTCCCATTTCTTTTCATTTTTCACCTTTCCAAGCCAAACATACACTGTACTACTGCTCACTCCTTCACAGCTCTTCTCACCTCTCCCCATCAGCCTCCTTTATTCATTCATCTCCGCGTACGGCTACCCACTTTTACCTAACACTGCCTTACACTCCACCGCCATCTGCATGCCACCATCGGCAGCAATCTCTTCTTTGGACCGCATTCGCATTTCCCATCGCGCTCCGCTTCGCCCTCTCTCACCGCATCATCCATTTTGCAGCCCAAATTCAACTTTTGATTTCAGTTGTCTCTGCGTTGAAAGCGTGATTTTCACGGTACTAATTCACACAATATCAATTCAAGTGCATTTATGTGCATTCACATGGCATCGTCAATGCTACCACCACTAAGAGATCTCTCCCAACAGCACAAGTGTAGACATCGTCAAGCTTCATCAAAGTAAATGACCTGGCTTGGCAACGCCAACCTGTAAAGAGCAACGTGTTAATATCCTCTGTGCACCATTCCTAACGAATGATAATAAGTGGTAAATAACTGTCGCACACTGAATGTGCAGGCAGCATTAAGACAGCCGAGCGTTTCCTTTTTTATTCTGTAATGAGTCCGCTTTGTCCCACCATCAGAGACACTGACTCAGTTGACAGCCCATGAAGGCTCCTTCTGAACCAGAGCTTTGTGGCTATTAGAAGGGAAACACTGTAATAGTTATCGTTTCAAAGATTCTTTGGCACGTTTGGATCACTTCGGTGCATTTTCACACACGCGTTGCAATGGTCACTTATGTCATGTCAGTAGTTAGACTCATCTGCTGGAAGCGGTTCAAGGTTCGCCTAACTTGGTGATTTCGAGACCACTGGTCGCAGTAAACATACGATATATAGGCAGGCGATGCAAAAAATAACTTGTAATGCTTGGCGGCAGTTTTAGACGGCAGAATAGATCATAACGCACGCATTTGTTTGAGGCGCTAGCTAAGATCAAGTGGTGAATGTCATTGAACTTCTGACAAAACCTGGAGCACCCATAATCCTAGTGCAGCGCAGCGATATTCTCACAGGTGGCAAGTTTAAGTATGCATAAAAGCTGTTTCATAGTTACCTTTGGAACTGAATTGATTTACACGTAGGAAGGAAAAACGGAGGAAATTTTGTGACTTGCCTGACAAACAAACGAAATCCTAACCTCTTCAATTAGCTTTTAGCCCATAACCTAGCAAGGGCTTGAGAGCTATTTACATAGGTAAGGTTACTGGAGGCACACAGTAGTCCACATCGACTTTTGCTACTACAATATGGCACGAGTCAACTTGGGAAAGGGACGCAACTTACTAAATCTGCCCTTTTAGGAATGGGTGATCCCATCAAATGCATATAGGATCACAACAGTAACGTATTGGCATGCTGAACTACAGCTGCCAATTATATTCACAAAATGCATTAACTCCCACTTGTTGATACAGCAGCTGACTTATTGTGCTTAATAATACTGATTTCGATGGATTGGGTCAGGCTGGGCTGGAAGGGCTCAATCCAGTCTTGTGTGCTTCAGGTTGCCCCGTTATTTGTTATTATCAGTCCCCTGTGTGTGTACTTGTGTAAGGTGCGCTGCCTTTGTAATATGACGCGTACGTGTGAGCATGTGCATGTGTTCGTGTGCAAAAAGCAGGTGGGTCAGCCTTCCGTGCATGCACTTGCCCACCTACTCTCTCGGTCATTCACACATTGGCCTCCTGGCAGGTTAGCTAACCAATCACTTTGCCTGTTAATGCTACTGTTGCTGCCACCGATGACATGAGAACTACCTGATTGATCCTGCATCTAGTCATATGCATGCCTTTAAGGTTACGACATGCACCTCTCTCTTCTCAGGCCTACGTACCGTGAGACTGCAGGTGGGCTTACGAACTCACCAAGAATTGATTGGGTAGTACCCGTTGAATTGATGACTGTGGCGACTCAAGAGACATTACGCGCCTCGCATCTCTGGCCCTGTCTACTTGGTCTGCATGCAGGGATAATGGGTGCAGTTATTACGCCGGGAGCCAGTCGATTGTGTGGGTGCGGCCCTAAGATCATTGCTAGAGTAGAGAAATTTTTGATGACTCTAAATACTAGCCACAGTATTCCGCCGGCGTCCGAGAGTCGGCAGCGATGGGTGCTTCCTTCGTATGCCCATACTATCAATCATTAAAGGTAGGGGTTGGATGCCCACTACAGTGGCAACGACAAGGAGTAACAACCGACGGGAGTCCGATCCAGTTGTAGGGAAGGGCTGAGAAATGGCAGCGTGCCTGCAAGTTACCCGATTTTATTTCGAAGAGGTAAGACGATGACATGAAATACCGATGTGAGTCTACCCGAAGGAGAGAGACCTGCTTCGTCATTGGAAGGCGTGTAATGTAAAGCCTTTTACGACGACCAACCGAAGGGCAAGTTTGGTGGGAACATCCATGGCAGCACCACCCCCAATAGCGTACATTAAAATGCTGCAATTATGAAGCCTCTTGATGGATCTCGGTAGCACCATTGTCTGTTGGCAATTAAATGGCCTGCGTGTGTGGCTCCCGACACGCAGTCGTGGCGTCTGTTTGTCGGTAAGTTTCTAATTCATTAAGGGCTTTCCTGCGGTGAAAGTAATTCCAACAAGCACTGTCATGTTAAGCCAGCAGGGTGGTGTTGCCATCATAGAGCTCTATCTGTGATGCAATGGTTAAATGTGTGAGCAAATATTAGGGCAGTGGTATACACAAAGGCTATCGGGCAAACATCCTCTGGCCTCTCTCCATGGACTACTAAGTGTTCCCCATACCTCTTCGGGTTTCTAACCTTATGAGACTTGCAATTGTGTCCAACAGATGTGACGGCCGACTTTGAGGGAAACTAGACCGACTTACAGCTTTCCCCACCACTATGCACTCTGATGCTTTGTGCTTGCAAGTGCTGAGGAGAGACTGGCAGTGAGCAGTGGATTTTGCACTAAAATTTTTTTGAACACAGCATCTGATGATTCAACTCGTAGGCTTACCCAGCTGGTTGTTGCCTCAGCATTAAGCATGGACAACTGTGATAAGGTGAACAATCGCGTCTTAACCGCCTTCTAAGTAAAAGGCACATGCGTAGACCTCAAATAATTTGATTTGAACGTGACATTTCCAAAATCCAGCCATTGTTACACAGGTCATGTGTTTGGTTTGTCAGAGTGATAAATTTGTCAAAATATTGTATGCAAATGTTTCTAATGACACAACCGCACCAAAAACTGTGACATCAATACACTCCAATTACATTCACCCTGATTTATTTCTAAATTTTCATAGAGCGATTTGTTGCTTTTTCATGAAACAGGCAGTAACACTGTGTTACACACTTGTCAGTCATTTTGCTACATCAGGAATAGGTGAGTTCCAGAAAAATTACGTATGGAGTTCTCTTGACTTGGATTCTCTGCAGTCAGCTACCAATGCCTGACACAAACGACACCGTTTGCTCTGGTCATTAACACTGTACAATCTACAAAAATGACACTTGTCTTTGGCAGAGATCACTGAGAACATAATACCAACACAAAACCGGCGTTATAACGTGTGTAAGATAAAGGATATGATAAAGGATATACTTTAAGCCCAAAGTTTTGTCATCTCCTTTAACTCCAAGTTAACACCCTGGAATACACCTTTTCGACCGATGGGTAGGTTTACATCGAGCACCATTCAAAACACATGATAGCACAGCCAACACTATTCAAGTGGACGCAGCTCCACCGCTTCTCTAGGTGTGGCAATGGTCAGACGGTTCAAACAACACCTGACAGCAAATTGGATCTACCAGCATGGAGTGTCCAAATTGGTCCGTATCAATCAAGCTCCCATTTCTGAAAGCCGACTTTTGCCCAACTATGCAAGATCTTCGAGATCCCTGCAGCATGCGCAACCCTTGGACACCCACAGGGCGACAGACAGGTGGAAAAACAAATAGCACCCTCATCAAAACAATGATGACCTTTACGAAAGAAGCACAGCCTAAAGATTGGGCTATAGGTCTAAGACATGCTATCCCCAAATAGAGGGCTTCAGACCTCACAACATCTGGTGTTTCACTGTTTAAGAAGCTAACGTACCACAAGTTGGGAGTATCCTTCCCCAATTTTCCATCAAACGGGAAAGTAGCAAACCGGCAATGCCCCAAAGTAAGTGCTGCGTCCTAAAGAGGCAAAAGAAAACTCTATGCATCGCAAGGGGGCACTTACAGATGTCTTATGGCAGATAGGAAAGTGGTACGATGAGCGCAATTGAAATAACGTTTACTGCGAAGGAGACCGTGGCTATTAATCTGCTAAAAAGCAAATCTGGGTTGGCATTGCACCCAAATTCGTTTGCCTGTGAAAGTCTCCAAGAATGCAGAGGACTTGTGTAGGTGAATTGACCAATATCTAGATGGAAGACTGGGTGTACCAATCGACGAATAATTGACCAGAATGAGTGATTTCGCCTTGGATTTTTGCCATCCAAAGTATCGTTTTCCTCAATTAAAAGTTTGAGGAACTTGAACTTCTCTTTATATGCATTCGTACCGGAAGCCGAAAGCAATAATGAATGGCTATACTGATTTAAAAATGGACGCTCCATAAACGCTTTTAAGGCCGTAGGACAAGACCCTCTTTCAGTAAGAGGCATGTCACTTTCCTTGTGCATTAATTATTTACAGAACAATCCTGCAGAATTGCCACTTAAGCAGTGGCAACCATGAAACATTAGCAAGTCGTGTTGGTGGTCATCCTCGCATAGTGCATCTCTTCACCTCGCTCTCCTTGCACTGGAACAAGCATTTGCTATTAGACATTGGGTTACAACACATACAGACCAGTTTATGAGATGGAATATTTGGATGACCATTAGGCCACAAACCATCAGGCCAAGGTCTCACTATTTACTTTTGAAAACTCCACGGATCAAAACAGCCGAATGTGAAGGAGTTTCTCTCCTAGTTGAAACTGCACGCGCAATGTAGTTGTCGGTATGTTTGACGACCTGCACAATGAGTCTGTTGCATTACTGTTAAGTATACTGCTGCCATAATGGTAAATAGTGCATGGATAAAGAAGGTCGGTATCATTTCACATAGGCGGCTGCCTGAAGAACGTTAAAATGCTTACAAGTTTGCGTGGTGTTATTAACACTTATTCAATTGGCGCTAATGGATGTGGTTATGGAATCCCTGCCAACGGGCAGACGATCCAAAAGAAAGCAACTGTGAGACAACGAAAGGTGCTCCTGAGATGTAAAAGCACTTATTTTATGCTTAGGCAGTAGTCTCTGTGTTGAAGGGCATGGGATTTTGTATGAATGAATTGTGTCAATTCGAGTGTATGCCGATTCTATTAAGACACCAGAAATGAGCAGTTTTACCGACCCAAGCCTAAAAGGAATGCTAATCAAAACAAGGTTCAGCTATCAAACATTCTTCGTCAGTGTTTTAGACAAGAGTGTCTAAGTGGACTTCAACCTGCTTAATGAGGCAAACAACATATTGACATAAATGACTTCGGTGAAATACATGGGGTAAAATCCATGTTGTGGTTGATGCCAAACTCGAATTCGAGGCTCATGATGCCTAATTAAATTTTTCAAGTTGATTGTTATGGAATCGTTTAAAATGTAAATAGCGCTTTAGTATGCAGCGGACAGCCGCACGGCTAACAGTCGAGTGCAGCGGCCAACTAGTTACTCGAAATGCCGTCCCATAAATTTTCCATAGGTTAATAGAATCGTTGAAGAAAAACCCAGCCTACCTTTTGCATGCTATTAAGGCCTCAGGAACAAATACGCTAACCTTATGTGGCAATAAAAGTGCTATCGTTGTTAACAATATGAGGCACATTGACCACGTGATTAGAACCAGCAGGATAATTAGCTAAGTGGCCTTCCAAACAATACTGCAAGCTGCATCGAATCCGATGAATGTCACGGGACATAACCGTTGTTATTAAGCACAGATCATCTTCACACTCAAAGAAGACTTATTCTCAGTTACTCAACATTTAGAATCAGTGCCTGATTTCCTGCAAAGTAAAGAAGAATGCATTTAAAATTGCCTTGATATCTGTCCACAAAGTTTATCCATTCGCATCAACTGATGTGTGCCAATTTTACAGCTCACATTGTAGGGCTATGAGCCATTGACTATGCGTTTGCCAATGTAAACTCAAAAGCTGCATTCCATTGAATACACTTCAACGTGCCTGCACTCGTCCATCTTCTGTTGAGGCCACCGACAGCACCTTGAGCACAGCATCCATCTCCAACACCAATATCACGGCCTCGTTCTCTAGTACTACCTAATTCAATTCAGCAATATATGCGTGAAATAATCCGCAGACAAATACAGTGCTAAGGAATGCGACACGATGGGCCAGGAACTCACTGGACGAAATAGCACGAGTGAAGTGCAGTGTAAAAAACTAAGGTGAGGTGCAAATGATTGAAACGCAAAGTGAGCCAGCAACCCCGAGCGTTCTGCTCCCGCCACTGATCTCGATGCACGTACTAACCCAGACCTGCGTAGCACAACCTCAATAAAGTGTCATGCCCACGGGCGTCCACGCGAGGCTCTCGCTGGCTCGACTCCTAATATTCCTAATATATTCCTAATTAACCACATATTCTATTACTTCCCCTTCCGTTTATGCCACCCAGCTTCTCCTCGAAAGCCCCCAGATGTTTCAGGTTTTTTAATATTCATATGGCGTTAACAAGCACATTTTATCAACAGATGGGAAGACAAGCTTTGCATAACCACAAATGTGCACTTCAGGGCGCCCATACTACTAAATCAAGGGCAGAATTTTGTATTTTCCAAAAACAACGACACTTCGAGACGTGGTCATCTAAATTTACACGAATTACATTAAATGAACATTCTTGCACTTAAGCACATATGTCCTCTTCTTAATTGACTATAGCTCTAATTACTAGTCAATTTTTTGCTCTTTGTCTGCGTATCGTTTATAGAACCCGCTTTAAGAATTTGCACCTATCGTAATCCTTTTATAATAGGACTCAACCCGCAATTTACTTATTTCGCTCTCTTGCTACTCCCTAGGCTACTCAATAGCCAATATGGAACGATTGATGCTGCTAAGCCGACCCAGTGTAGTGAGGAGTAAATGGTGCCCATGAGTCTAGCTTACATCTTCGACTAATTCAAGTGTATCGAGATGGGGCCAAGCCCAAAGAAGCAACTGCTTGCGTTTGTTGAAGCAATGCTATTTGTGATGGTATGTCTACTACAAGTACTATAATTACTGGATTAGCGTCACTTGAGAATGCGCCTGTATCATAGAAGGTGGCCCTCATTCGAGACTTTACAGCTTTGGAAGGTGTTGCCATTCGAATCAAATCGTGGTTAAAGACCCAATCTCTGATACTTTAATGATACTCACCTTCTAATTTATTTGCCCTCTTTTTTCCACCACTTTACAATTCCATGTATTTCATGTGCGCGGCGTTGCATCAGATTACACCACATTTCGCGTTTGCATATTCACCCACGGTCAGTGATTTAACTTATTCCTCCTGCTGGGATGGCTATGATCCCATGAGCAATAGGCTTCCAGAATGCCGTTACTTTACAATCTTATCTGCAGACGGTCATGAAGTACAAAACAGCCTAGATAACAATTTGCTTTCAATGTTCTCATGAACTCCATATTCAAGCATCACAGCATTTTATTCAGGCCTTTGCTACAACCTTACTTAGGATAGCTATCCTTAGAGCTAACCTTGGGTTAGCTTGCGCTCATTCTGATAGCCTTAACTCACTATCATGCTGCGCATAGCATACCTTACCGTCACATCCACAGCCTATATAAAATATCAGCGGCAAAAGAAATGATCAGACAATTCCCCTTAAGGTCCCGTGTTCACAAAGATCAAAGGCCAATACGGGCTTTGCAAGTTGATGCTCATTCTCGTACAAATCAGATTCACAAGATTATGCTTTTATACGGCTTGGCACCGCCAAGTCATCCCAGAGATTATAATAGGTCAGGTTAGCATGAAAATGATTTATTCGCTAGAGTTTGGAATAAAGCAGGGAATTCCACATTGCAAAGATATTAGCGTAAATTTATCCACAAACACTGCGACATTCGATTTCATTAGAAGTGAGTCAACACCTTGCTTACCATTACGCCAGGCTACACGAACACTTCGATTTTCGCCAAGATGTACATCCTTTTAAGGGTTTGGACAAAAAGTCGTGCCAATGCCCTCTGATCCCCTCTGCGCTGTACAGAAGAATTACCTTTTATGCCGGCATTGCTTTTAACAAATCATTCGGAGTATTTGCAGCAGAGCGTTACCTTAATGGCAGGGCAAAAGTGCCCGAAAAAATTGATATATTCACTTAGTCTTTGAACTCATATTAAATAGCAGTTCTTTCCTTGGAAATCAAAACAGTTCATTAGTAACACCTTGGCTGACAATTTATGTGGGTGGGCCAGGAAAGCAAATGCCGACCCGCAGAGTAGGCTTTTGATTTAAAGAAAGACTTGCATAAACGAAGAGAAAGCCGATCAGCAGATATTTTATTGGTACCTAGGCAAGTCAGGCAATTTTTCTTGGCATGTTTAAGCGGTACATTGTTTCAGTGAGTTTTATTGCTGAGATCTCAGAAAGAGCGACCCATGCTTAGGATGAAATGTGATTCGAGGCTGCTAAGGACAACCACAGAACTGCATCACTTAAAGTTTAATGAAGCGTCTCGAATTGGAAAGTGAAGATGTGCCTTAATAAAATACAATCCAAGCGGTAATTATTACCTGATCTGAGGTGTATTTTTGACGGTTATCTTTAGCGGCTTGCACACAACTCTTCTTGATATCTTCAAACATATCACAAAAATGATGATGTCGTATGCAGCCTGCTAAACGCTTAGTGAGTGATATTAATTCCACATTTGGACCAAAGCACTTCACTATGCCATTCAAAGTATCCACTAGTGCCGATTCGACTGCAATTTGGCGTGAATGCAGCAGTGGTTGTTCACATCTTTATCCGCCTTATCCCCAGTGGATAATTGGTGACGAACACTTAGGCATCTTGAGTGAAGATGCGAATCAATGGTGACGAATTGTCCCATTCCCTTTCCAGTGCTGCATTAGCAGCCTTTTCTACTAAATAATGCAAGAAAGACGGAAAGCAGGGACCACAATTACTCCAAGAGCAACTCTTCTGTAGTAATGTATGTTAATGGTCATATCTGTAATTGCAAGAACCATCAACAATGTGTTAATTCTGCAAAAAGCTCTTTGGCATGCTTTTTCTGAAGTTTACCTTTTTTCAGTCCCAATGATTCGCACGCCAAGCAAATGCTACCACCTATGCTGGCAGATGCCCTACCAGCTTGACCACTGCTTGGATGATTGGCGGTGAGATGTGTGAGCATACGAATGCCATTACATGACCACGTGGGCAATGGGGTTGTTCCTGCCTTTTCTACGAGACAGCTCTACACCCACCTAACCTTTGCTTGAGAAGCAGAGAAGTGTGATTTCCTTGGTTTTACATGACAAAAGTGTCCAACTCTTCCTCACCTTTGCCAGCAGGTATGGCATTGTCGCCACCTTGTTTACGAATTTCGGTCGGCAACGCTGTAGAGGAAATCTGATGGTGCAGACGTGTGTGTATTTGACTAACAAACATGAAAAATTTTGCTTTTTGAATGTTCTACGAAGCACTTCTTTCTTCAAATGCGACCATGCACTTTGATGTGCCCACGCTATCCATACTAAGGACAGGGTTTCGCTGTTAAATAAAAGCCAAGATGCGTTCAGGAATCATGAGAACCGAAGTAAAGCACATCTATCTACAATGTGTGTTGAATTTATGAGGATACATTGTTGGTCAACACCCATAAATCAGTAGACACCCATCGTAGCACATTCCCCTTCGACAGCAATGGTATGCCTTTAGCAAATTTAACATCACAACGTGGCTAGACATTTATTTACCTTACTCTAAGCTACTAAGGCATCTGCTTGCATAAGCTGTTGGCCATAGTTGGTCGCTTCTCGATTGAATTTCATTTTTATCGTAGATGGAATTAGGACGCATGAGCATTGCTGCCTTCTCCATTCTGTCAGGTCGTCCCATTGTCAGCACTACTTACATCCTTGTTAGTGAGTGGCATGAAGAGTTACTAAGTAGAGAGGAAGAGCTTGTGGTATAAGTCTGAGTAACAGAGATCAAAGTGGCACTGCCTCGGAGAGCGGTTCATGAAAGAGGCACACAAACATCACATTAGGGACATTTGCTGTTCCACGAATTCGTCAACCTTCTTGAGACTCGTCAGCCCCAATTCTATCCCTTTACTTCATGGGTCAAGTCAGCATCGAGGGAAGCACAAGATTGAGTCCAAGGAGACCAATACTTGACCAGAGGCTTGCCAAAGCCATTGCACTTCAGGGTTGGAGTTTACCAAATCTAGAGGCCATGTGCATTTGCGCATTTGAGGCAAGTTTTGCTTGAGTCTGGAAAGAAGTCTTTGTAGCACATAAAACAGAATCATTTGCATTTACTCACAGGATTTAAGAAAACTGAGAAGAAGTGAGGTCCTAAGCTGCGTCTCGGTGCAAATTTTGATATGTTCAAACAGACAACGTATTGCCTTATTTTTCGTTAACCTTTGTTCATTTTCTCGTTAACTTTCACTCCATTTTGTGTGGCTGTTGAGAATTTCTCGGTGCAAATTTTGATATGTTCAAACAGACAACAAATTGCTTTATTTTTCGTTAACCTTTGTTCTGTTTATCGTTAACTTTCACTCCATTTTGTGTAACTGTTGAGAATCTTGCTTGCAAATCATACTCCAATTTTTAGCACCTTCGTGTGTGTGTTCCCAAACATGACACACGCAAGCTAGAGTAGGAAAAAATGTTGTGTTTTCAGTTAATCCGCTAATAAAGTGAAAAAAACTGCAATAGCTTAGGCCTCATAACCTATTTTGGCCTTCGTTGGTTGGACGTACGATTTTGAACGCACGGCGCTGATGGTGGCCCTACTAACGACACAGAATAAAGTACTCATCATGTCATCCTATGCTTCCAGCAAAATTTTCCCATGCCCCAGAAACATTTTCTTCATCTTTAAACAGGAACTGGGAAGCGAGTCCTTTAAACACACACTGATGGCTCGCAATTTCAGAGAATGAGCGAATTGCGGACTCAATGTTAATTGTGCTTAGATTTTTGATAACACCGCTGACAGCACCGTGAATGCAGCATCTACATTCATCACCAACGTCACTGCCTCTTCATTTAGCACTACCCCATTCAGTACAGCAATATATGCACGATTTAGTCTGCAGTAGAGTGCCGTACGAAGGGGTGCAATGTGTTGGGACAAGACCTGAGTGTAAGAGGTGGTAAAGGTGCCTGAAGCGTGGCAAAATGCACCATTGAATCCGAACGTTCCACTTCCGTCATTATCGTGTGTACCAACCCAGAACAACGTTGAATAACCTAAACTAAGTGCCTAGACCCAACGTCATCTACGCAAGATTGTCGCTGGTGTTCATTCTTTCCCCTTTTCTGCTCCACCTTCCCATCTATTTCCCACAAATCACTAAGAGTGTCAACCTCTTTAATATTCGTCTAGTGTTGCAGAAACTTCACTTCGATCTCAGATAGGGAAGCATCGATATCCATACACGCGAATGTGTAATGCATTTTACAGAACACCACGATTTCGGGCTAATCATATGAATCCACCCGAAGTGCACCAGGCAAAAGTTCTTGCTCCTACGCATCGATGTCTCTCTCCCGACTAATTAATATTAATCTCTGGTAGACAATCGACTTCTTATTCGCTGTCTGTGTGCCTTTACCTATTTTACCCCACTATGTGGCGCATATTGCAATTCTTTTCCACAACCTGGCATAATAGAAAACAATTATTGCTCACGATTCCCACTTCAATCTTCAACTTATTTGGGAGCACGGACATGCAGCTGAGCATAAACAAGCAGTTGATTGCGTTAATTAAAGCAGCACTAGCGAAGAAGAGAAGAGCTAATCATCCACCCCATTTGTGGTGTTAAGGCTACCGCAAGTACTATAATCACAGCACCAACAGCGCTTGGAATTGCTCCTATGCCATTAAATTCGTTCCGCCTTAGTGGTTCATAGCCCTTCGTATGATTTTGTGTTTTGAACCTAATTGCAGTCAAAGGCTTACCTCCCTCATTTTAATCAAAACCATCTTTTGATTCATCTACCCTTCCTGTTCAACTTCCTCCAATTCCATGCATTGCATGCGCGTGGTGTCGCGTCGGATTGCACCACATTTTGCCTTTGCATAGGCGCCCACGACCATAGATCATACTCTTAACCCTTGCTTGGATGGTAATTAGTCCTTGAGGCATCGGCTTCAGAAATAAGTCAGTCTATAATTTTATCCATGGACAGTCATTGAATGCACTAACAACTTTTAAACCAAAGTGACTTCACTGTTTCTTTGAGTCCCACACTTAAGGCGTTACACTTTCTTCATTCTAGTCTTTGCTGTATCCTCAGTCAAGATGGCTATATGTAGGGCTTGCCTTGGGACAGCTCACGCTAATACTAAAAACATTTGCTTACTATCATACTGTGCAAAATAAGCCAGGTTAGTGTTATAACCCTGTCATAAATCAAGTCTGATTGGCAGACCTACACTTCGACAAATGTTGGCTCAACCGTTCTATATGGTACAGACATTTTCATGTCAAAGCACATAGATTCGTGCTAATGACGCCACACGATTCGCACTGAGTCGCTTCTGGGAGCAATCTTAAAACTTCTAGTTGCTTAGTTCTGGTGGTAATACTGCTGCGGTTGCACACGGTGTGCGCCAAGCCGCCCTGTACATCTGGTGACAAGCTCACGACACAGCATTTGTGAATTCAATGAGGCAATAGCCTTAATTTGCATTTTCTCTTAGAGTGACTTGTTGCTTTTTTGCGGTCTGTGATATAGTCAAGATCAGTTGGTTACACAATTGTCAGTCATTTTGCTACCTCAGGAATTGGCTTACTTTAAAAAGTATTCGAGATGATCTGTCAGAGTAGACTTCCCATTGCCAGAGCGCTATAAGAAGGGTCTAACATATGGTCAAAATGAAATAAGGTAGGCTCAGGATGAGCTATCGCCATGATTTGTCGAGACACTTAAAGGGAATAAAAGGCGCAAGTGGAAGGGTTTGCTGCAAATGCTGCATTGGGTGATTCCAAAGTACATGCCATCTCGGGTGTAATTCAAAAGGGCCTTTGCGTGGTCGAGTGCTCATCGCGAACAGACACAGTGTAAAAAATGCTGGATTTGGACACAGAAGCCTAAGTGTGAGTGGAGTGACATGTGGTTGGTTATGTTCCCCTACAGACCCACGAAACTTACTCAATCGGCGGTGTCTGTTCCAGGACAGGTTGTTGTTTGGCACAATCGCAGATAAAGTTAGGAAAATTTTACTTTCGTATGACTGCCGTGCATTTGTGAGCGGCTCTCGTACCCACTTGACTCCAAGGCAAATGAAAGCACCGTTACGACCGTGCGGTAGGTAAGCGCTTAACATCAGTGCGGCTGCGTAGTGGATACCAATGCAACAATGCTGTGTCCAAAAATCAAAAACTTTAGTACAGTGGTGCTGTGAGGCAAGGTTTGAAGGCTGCTTTGGGATTCGCCCAACGGATAAATGCTTAACATCAGCACGGCTGCGTAGTGGATACCAATACAGCAATGCTGTGCCCTAAAAGCAAAAACTTTGGTACAGTGGAACTGTGAGGCAAGAATTGAAGGCTGCTTTGGGATTTGTCCAACGGTGAATGAGCGATTAGGTGTGTACA
>LWMK02000736.1:19300-29874 GCA_001693075.2 Taenia saginata
CTCCTCCTCCTCCTCCTCCTCCTCCTCCTCCTCCTCCTCCTCATCCTCCTCCACTTACCCCTTGTTAGCGAAGGTAAGCGCGTTGCTCCTAATTCGTAGTTTGCAGGCTGTCCCAAACCCTGTCTGCCTATCTCATTGCTTACTTCCCACATTCGCCCAGTAGAGATTCCCTCTACCTGGTGCTCTACAATTTCGGGTAGGAAAGTGCGCTTGCCTCCTCAGTCCCTCTGTGCGCCTTTCACTATGTGCTTGCGCCTGTCTGTCTGCCCGTGTTTGTGTTAATGCCCGTGCTTATTTTGTCCTTTCAGAGAGACGCCTTAATCGGTGTTACACGGAAAAATTTAGGAGCCTGTGTGTGGGTGCGACGGCCCATTCATCTCATCCCCTCATACATGCTTGTCCTTCCAGATGACCGAATTGACAATTCCATCGTAGGTGAGGGAAGGTCTCCTATGGTCGTTTGTTAGATGGCTAGTTGGTTGCCTGATTAATTTTATCTCCACACTTTGCCAACGCCCCACCACTCACCCACCCACCACTAACTCACTTCACTGCATTTGATTGCTCTTCTCCTTCTGTGGCTCCTCTAATTCTCTCCCTCCTTGCTTCGGATTGAAATAGAAATCTCGTAGTAAGGAGAAAGTAATGCTCAATTGCTTGCAAAGCGCTCCACAAAGCAGTGGCCTTCGGGTGAGCAAATGCTAAGTGGAGACAAATTAAGCAATACAGGACGTGAAGCTGGTGTAAACTTTCATGCGAGGTGGAGGTGATTTGTCTCCCTTGTCGTTGGTAACACATGTTGCCTGTGCGGGCGGGTTCTACAACTACTACATTTGGCATGTGTTCTCGGGACTGCAGAAATTGTCAACTCCAAGCACTGGTTCCCACTGTTCCACGTCTTACCAGTACTCTAGGCGCAGATATTTGAATCGCTTGATCCAACAACGATATTGGCAGTGAATTCCGCCTCCAACACAAATCCCATTAAATTGCGTCAAACTTTCCACTAGCACTTCGATAAATACCGCACCAAATAGTGGAAGTTAACAAACGCAAACCAACACCATTGTGTCAAGGCAAGGCACTGCAGAAATATTCAGCAGATAAAGGAATTTCATGTTTACGAGTCGCTAAAGGAAGCGAGGTAAAGTGCAACGTGTGATTGTGAAAGGAAACGAATTGTACACTAGCAATCATGATGAGAGGTAGATGAAACGAGAGAGAGAAGATAATAAGCACAAAAATTGATTTCTAAAGGTCCTCTTTCAGTCACAGAAGAAAACTCCATTCTGAGTCCCAATTGCAACCGCTCGTCGATTGCAAGTGGTAAACTGGACCGCGGCAGTATATCCATGGTTTCCCAGTTCTCATTGCCACTATACGCTCCCTTCACATCGAAAGCACTTACAACGGCAATGGCTGGCACAAGAGGTGCCGTAACCAATCGCAGAAGGAAACCATAGATTGAATCCCAGTTCTGACCAGTTCTTGATCCAAACTGGAAGTAGAACAGGCATGTGGAGAGTGCGACGTTCTTTTCTTAATCCTGTCCTGTGTCAATGGTGTGCAGTGGTGGGATCTGGTCATTGTTACGACGAAACGCACGGGCGCATCTATAACTCGAGATGCTCCGATTCCGGTTCTGTTCCCAATTCAGCACATGACTTCATTGAAATTTAGAGTAAGGGTTCTTCTTTTACTAATGTGAGAGAGTTTAATGTACCTGGTTTTAACTCTAGTTCCGAATGAAATTGTATGGGGAGTTGAAAAGACACCCGTCCTGCTAAGCATAACCACTTGTTTGTCACGACTCGCGCATGAGACACGTGCTCATCCTCAGTGGCTTTTGAGAAAGGAACTTGTGCCACATTGCGAATAGCTCAATCAGTGTGCGCATTCAAGCTGTTGAATTTGGCAAAATTTGAAGCGGTCTGTACAAATGACCTCAACTTATGCAATTAGTGAGACAGTAAAATGAGTGAAGAGTTTGGGTGGATTTTCTGTCTACCAAACAGACAGCCCTTAGGTGGAAGCATATTACACCTTGCTTCAGCAGCTGCCATCTTCAATGTTGCCTTTTGGTGCCCTTGGGTAGGAACCTGAAAGGATTTAGCTCCTGTTTGCTGAGTCGACGCTGCTTGACCATCTTGTCACGAGTGGCTCATCGAATGAGCACCGGTGAATAATTTTAGTTTCATGCAATCCTTCCCTAACCATTCGACTGTACGATACACTGCTAGCCATTGACGAATGAGTTGATGAACCACTGACCGATTGTGGAGGCGGAGGTGCGATCTTTGTGAGGCTGTGATGGGGATGATGCGCATGGGGTACTTTTGGCAGTGGACGAGTGCCTTCCTGAATTCAGTTGCAGAGTTCCTTCTAGTAGTTCTGCGCTACATGCTGAGATAAAATAGGAGATGCTGAAGAAGCGTAAACCTTATCCTAAGCCAGCCACACCCTGGCCAAGCTCACGCTTCCCATCTGGCACTTCGAGTTCTCTGACAATATCAGAGAGGAAGCAATGTGAGGATTAGCCGACTCACCTTGGAATTGAGGAGGCCGACAACCACGTAAAGCAAACACTATAGACCTCCAAGCATACAGTTTTTGCATCAACAATGAAATTACCCTCAGCTCTCATTTGCGATGATGCCAACTACATTTGGCACGTGTTTTCGAGACCGCAGAAATTGTCAACTCCAAGCACTGGTTCCCACTTATCCATATCTTATCAGCACTCTAGCTGCTGTTATTTAAATCGCTTGATTCGACAATGATGGTGGCAGAGAATTCCGCCTCCAACTCAACTGCTCTTAAATTGCAACGACCTTTCCACTAGCATTTTGATAAATACTGCACCAAATACTGAAGGTTAACAAATGCAAACTGACTTGGTATTTGTGGTGAATGTTTTAGTCGACGCAGGTGGCGACTTTTTCGTGTGAGAGGCGGAGGAGGTGGAGGAGGACATGGCAGTGATGAGAGCCGACTGAGGGAGACAGTTAGGAAAAAACTTCCACTACTACTTAACTCCTTGAACGCGGAATTGCGTGGTTGGTGCTGCCTACGTATCAGCCTACGTTCGCCTTGTGGAAGACGAAGAGGGAGAGAAGAGGTGGATATGCAATGCACTGCAGCCTTTGTCCCGAAGCTGCAACGTCGTTAGCAGAGAAGGGATGTGAGGTGGGTGAATGCCTCCTAATTCTCTACCCATTTCTGAACCTATTTACCTACATACCCATTGTATTTAACTACCTCTCTGTTAGTCAATTCTTTGTCCGTCTCGTCATCCACACAAGTGGTAAGCCAGCAAATCTTTTCACCTCAGTTCTGGCAGCGCTCCTCTTGTTCCCCACCTCCCACATCTACATCTTCCCAGCCTCTGGCTTTCGTAATCGCCAAGCATAGTGCGAAAAAAATGGTTGCACGTAACGGTTGAATAATTTATTGCCACATTTATAATGAATCCTAAATAGTATTTTTCGTGTGTGCTACTGCTGCTGGTAACCACTGTCCGTTGCAGTAATGGTGTTCGCAGTTCATTCTCTCTTCCTAATTGGGCACGAGCTCGCATCGAATCGTAGTTTCATGAAGCACTGTGGATCTAGCAAGGAAAGCGCAGTCCTGCCCACCGTGGTCCTTGTCTCGCTTTCTTTGCATCCGTGTGTCAGGTGATTACGTGGACAGATTTGAAGATGATGGTTATTTGAGGCTGAGGGAAATGGTGGGAAATGGGAAGTGGTAATGAACTGTACGCAGCCGCGAGAGTTAAGTGGCAGATGAAGTCCTACCCATTGGGCAGTGTGGCAGCAAAATAGTTAATCTTCTTTATGAGGAGGAGAAGTTCAGGCAATGAAAGATAGGGGTTACTGTACTCTGCTTTGTTTCCTGTGTTTGACGCAGATTTTCTTCTGTGCCATTTTGTTTATTTGAGGGGCGTAGGCCTTAGATGTGAGAAGTGAGGCGTTGCTGATGGTCTGGACAAAGTGAAACTCGAGGACGAAATGGCCGCAGGGGGTGCAGACAGATTGGAGCACACCCAGTAAATTATGAACTAGAGAAATAGCCACATTTCTGAACAAAACAAACGGTATAAACAGATGTAATGGCTTGTAAGCAGTGATGGGAGGGGAAGGAGAAGGGGAAAAGTGTGTGCCAACGTGTTCGTGAATATGGAATTGTGGAGCTGCTAATTCGCCGATCTCAATACTATTTGCATTGACGCTAAAATCTGTGAAGAAACACTAACCACAACCCATCGACTGCAGTGGGCAGTGCTTTGGCCTCCATCCTGTGCCACCTATTGGAAAGAAAGATGGGAAGAGGGGACGCTTCAACTCCTTCTCTATTATTCACCTTAAGCAACTGTTCCCATCTCACCCTTGTGGCGCATCTCTCGTTATCACACAGTTACTCACCACCTGGACCGTTTGCATTGTCGACTATTTTACCAAAATTCCAAGTGCTTGAAACCTACCGCATTGGTAAATTAGCAAGGACTATCTCTCGCACAGTCTACAACTCGACCTCCTGCATCTAAATTGACTCCTTTATACCTCAAGAGAGACTCCAAATCGGCACAGCATAGGTGTGTGTGCATAGTTCACATCCAATTCAAGTGCTTCCTTCCACGAAATGGAGACATTCAATCTGTAGCCACTCTCCCACTCACCGAATTAGCCGCTATGTCTGACCTAATCGTCTTATCATGCAAACCAAATGAGCGCAAACGGTGGAATGAATAGAATGTGTACAATGCGCTCGTTCTCTCGGCATCTTGCTTATAAGCATGTAGCTATCCTCCCCATTGTGCAAAGTGTCACTGTCCTGAGGAAGGCAGTCATCCGCATCCTCAGTAGTGCGAGGAAGAACATGACATCGCTGACCTCGGTCAGTGCCGGCTTTCCTCACTCGCTGATTGGAATGTGCACCACTTCGTGACAACTGATCAGAACTTTGTTGGTTTTCACCAAGCAATTGTCAAACTAGTTTATTTTACTTCAAGTGAATACGTCGAATGAGCCAAATCAGCTTGGGGAAATTCCTTCGTATTCGCCTCCAGTTGATTGGTGAACCAGACTTCACACAATTGGGTCTTGCTTTCTTGGTTGAAGGCATTTAGTTTGGCAGTCACGGCGTGAAACGTTGCCATCAACTCACGCCTTAGTAGTGCACACTAGGAGTGGTGGTGGCATAGGAGTGTCCAGATGCCTTGTGCTGTAAGAGACTTTCGAGTGGATTGAATAGTTTCTTGCTTGACTTTACTTGGCGGCTTCAACCATTTTGCGTGGATCTTTGAATTCATTATATATCCATATACATTAATGCTGGATGATCAAATGTTGCGTGGTAGATGTAACAAATGATTCTAATGGCCTTGTTTTAAGGAAGAAGGCAGCTAACTGAATTTATCCTCTCATTAGACAGCGCAGCTCGGATGCCTCGTTGAAGACTTATTCCAGATGTTGGTGACCATGCCAACTCACTTGCGTCCTCGTGAACAGTCCGCTGCAAGGTGGTCAGCCACCCTCACATTTGCATCCAGTTACTAGGCGTTGTGGCATTCCCTCTAGTGAAGTTACACTAACTACGACCCATCGACTGTAGTAGGCGGTGTTTGGCCTCCATCCTGCACCACCTGTTGGAAAGAAAGAAGGGGAGAGGAGACGAAGTGGCATTTTGGTGAATGTAATTTGTAGATCCTTCGATGTCCTCCCTCTACCATCTGCCAACCAAGTCGCAATGACATTGACTTTCTCATAAAATTGTAAATTACAGCATTGGCAAGTCGTGCCGGTCCAGATGGTGTAACTACGCAACGAATTGCAGGAGTGGTCTCGTACACTACACAAACACAGCTGCCATGCCTTAATGTCAAATGCAAACGGATCTGATGCTCAGTCTCTAGACCTCTTCTTTTAGCACACTCTCACACTTTGCGGATCTTGACGACTGCATTGCTGCTAAGCCTACAATCGACCCTAATGCTTTGATATTTTCACCATTGAATCGTTGCATTACTGGTGACACTGACGTGCAAGTTTCACCAATATCACTACTGTGCACGGCAGGTGACTTGCAGGCCAATAATGTCCTTCCCTAACCTTTATTTAAAGAAAGCTAATTGGTTTACACTGGTCGTGCATTCTAAGACCGAATCATCATGGAGTGTATTTGCTGTGTAGAACAGCTCTTTACGCGGTTAACTTGAACCGCGAGTTTTCCTGTGGGTCTATGGGTGATTTCATATAGCCTTGGACCTTGGTTAAAAGGGCTTTGTCTGTGCACAATTTGGGACACGTTAGCGAATACTGAACTTTTTTGGTTTGGCTGATCTTTTTGACCTTTGTTTCGTTGAAGTGAGTGTTTCCAGTGCAGCTTTGTCTGGTAAGAATGGAGGCATTGCCTGACAGCTCTAAATGCGAATCTTGTCCTATCTGTTGCTCTGCACATTTATCTTATAAGACCGAAATGCAGTTTTGTGGGCCTCCACATCACTATATTATTCGTGTTTGTGGAATACATATGGGAGGTCTAAGGGATTACGCCATCTGGCTACTCGTGGACTTGACACTGCCTATGTGGAACGTGTTTTGCATTATCGTGAAGACTGAAACTTGTATCAGTACTAAAATTTTCCTTTGTAAGTATTTTTTAAATCTACATTTGTGTCTCTTGGTTGTGTAGTGAATTTGACATGCTTTCCAATCTCCTCTGTTCCTATCCCTTTTCCTGTTCTACGACCTTGGTGTGGTGGTGAAGCAAGCCTTGATGAACCTGTGGAATGGTAGACAGTGAGAGACTTTCAAGTGACCCTTGAAGGACTCTAAGTACACATTTTTACCCGGCAATGACCAATGTCCTATGTCTTCTTAATTATGTAGGTGTGCTCACAATTGCGCTCTTTCGAAGCAAAATGTAGGATTAGTGGTTAGCGGAAACTTTCGAGTGGATTGAATAGTTTCTTGCTTGACTTTACTTGGCGGCTTCAACCATTTTGCGTGGATCTTTGAATTCATTATATATCCATATACATTAATGCTAGATGATCAAATATTTTGTGGTAGATGTAACGAGGGCTTTTAATGGCCTTGTCTTTAAGGAAGAAGGCAGTTAACTGAATTTATCCTCTCATTAGACAGCGCAGCTCGGATGCCTAGTTGAAGACTTATTCCAGATGTTGGTGACCATGCCAACTCACTTGCGTCCTCGTGAACAGTCCGCTGCAAGGTGGTCAGCCACCCTCACANACAAATGATTCTAATGGCCTTGTTTTAAGGAAGAAGGCAGCTAACTGAATTTATCCTCTCATTAGACAGCGCAGCTCGGATGCCTCGTTGAAGACTTATTCCAGATGTTGGTGACCATGCCAACTCACTTGCGTCCTCGTGAACAGTCCGCTGCAAGGTGGTCAGCCACCCTCACATTTGCATCCAGTTACTAGGCGTTGTGGCATTCCCTCTAGTGAAGTTACACTAACTACGACCCATCGACTGTAGTAGGCGGTGTTTGGCCTCCATCCTGCACCACCTGTTGGAAAGAAAGAAGGGGAGAGGAGACGAAGTGGCATTTTGGTGAATGTAATTTGTAGATCCTTCGATGTCCTCCCTCTACCATCTGCCAACCAAGTCGCAATGACATTGACTTTCTCATAAAATTGTAAATTACAGCATTGGCAAGTCGTGCCGGTCCAGATGGTGTAACTACGCAACGAATTGCAGGAGTGGTCTCGTACACTACACAAACACAGCTGCCATGCCTTAATGTCAAATGCAAACGGATCTGATGCTCAGTCTCTAGACCTCTTCTTTTAGCACACTCTCACACTTTGCGGATCTTGACGACTGCATTGCTGCTAAGCCTACAATCGACCCTAATGCTTTGATATTTTCACCATTGAATCGTTGCATTACTGGTGACACTGACGTGCAAGTTTCACCAATATCACTACTGTGCACGGCAGGTGACTTGCAGGCCAATAATGTCCTTCCCTAACCTTTATTTAAAGAAAGCTAATTGGTTTACACTGGTCGTGCATTCTAAGACCGAATCATCATGGAGTGTATTTGCTGTGTAGAACAGCTCTTTACGCGGTTAACTTGAACCGCGAGTTTTCCTGTGGGTCTATGGGTGATTTCATATAGCCTTGGACCTTGGTTAAAAGGGCTTTGTCTGTGTACAATTTGGGACACGTTAGCGAATACTGAACTTTTTTGGTTTGGCTGATCTTTTTGACCTTTGTTTCGTTGAAGTGAGTGTTTCCAGTGCAGCTTTGTCTGGTAAGAATGGAGGCATTGCCTGACAGCTCTAAATGCGAATCTTGTCCTATCTGTTGCTCTGCACATTTATCTTATAAGACCGAAATGCAGTTTCGTGGGCCTCCACATCACTATATTATTCGTGTTTGTGGAATACATATGGGAGGTTCAAGGGATTACGCCATTTGGCTACTCGTGTACTTGACGTTGTCCTTCTGGAACGTGTTTTACATCATCGTGAAGACTGCAACTTGTATCAGTACTAAAATTTTCCTTTGTAAGTATTTTTTAAATCTACATTTGTGTCTCTTGGTTGTGTAGTGAATTTGACATGCTTTCCAATCTCCTCTGTTCCTATCCCTTTTCCTGTTCTACGACCTTGGTGTGGTGGTGAAGCAAGCCTTGATGAACCTGTGGAATGGTAGACAGTGAGAGACTTTCAAGTGACCCTTGAAGGACTCTAAGTACACATTTTTACCCGGCAATGACCAATGTCCTATGTCTTCTTAATTATGTAGGTGTGCTCACAATTGCGCTCTTTCGAAGCAAAATGTAGGATTAGTGGTTAGCGGAAGCAACTGCTCTGCCAATGCGCCTATTTAATTACTTCCTGCCAGGAAACCTCTGATGCGTTGTGTGACACGACGTCTTGCTTATGCTACCACTTGTGTTAATAGTAGGCTTCAAATGGTTCAATGTTTAAATACATGACTGGACTCTCTTTACATGCCAGGTAATTATAGTGGTCTTCCTACATACTTGATGCCACAAATGACATAAATTTTTCAGAGAATCCACTTTGGTCATGCTGATGCTGCTGATGCGACGACATGCTCAGTGAGGGTTATAGCAGTAAGCGCCACCATAGAGGCGTCATCGCTTTTGCAAACGCATTAGTTTCCAAACGAATTAAGGTCACTTTAGTTCCTGAAATGCGAAAAAGTGTTCAATCGCAGCTTCAGTCCTACTTCAAGGCTCACACCAATACGACATTGTTGTCCGCTGTTGAGTAAAGAGTGCCACTCATCACGACACAACGGTCACAGGCTGTGGCCTCATACACTATGGGCGAGGCCAGTTTGTTTGTAAAGCAGAAGCGAGAGCAGCAGGATTTCGCAGCAAACTGCCCTACTTAAAAAGTCCGCTTGGTCGAGACAAGTTTAAATAAAATGTGCCTAACGAACTCGTCTACAAGCTAGAGATGCCCACCGAAAACAGTGATCGTGAACTGGAAAAAAGTGGAACTCATAGCACCTGAAAATGTGGGTGCCATGGTCAGAGGTGTGCGTAAGAGCCTCGACACAGGCAACAATAACCCCACCTTCAACAAGATATTCTTTTAGTCAGGGATGTGGCTATAGCATCCAATCATCCTCAGTGCCCATCAGAACATCAAGGAGCAGCGCTGTAATGTGCGAATCTGAAGCTGACTTACCATTCTATCGTACTTGTGTGTGACTAGTTTACCATCGTGTCGAGTCCTGGACATGTTGACTGGAGCAGTCCAATGAAGAGGGGCAGCAAATTAAGGAACTGCGAGTTCGAGTCAGCGTAGGAGAACAAAGCATTCCTTGGTAAGTCGCCTATCTGCATTGTGATTGTATCCCATTAAGCCAATGGTTTGGATCAGTAAGTGGATGAATGGACGGACAAATGGGTTGATTGTTTGCTTGATGGATGACTACATGGGTGAGTGCGGAACCCACTCTCAGAGAGCATTATGTAATGCTCGATTACCCACGTACTGCATGTGCTATTTATTTAAGCGCCTACTTAATTTCGCAAGTCTGCCAAACTCCACATATTGTAGCTCTTCGGCCACACCATTTGCCTCCAAATTCCTCAACGTCAATCAAAGCTCCACTGTTCGACTCTCTTCATTCAGTCAAATTGGGCAATGGCTGAGTTCAATGAGCCAGCACTACTTTTGGTGTCGCCTTACTTTCGCCTCACCGCAAAGGTTACCAAATGCTCCACTCACTTAGTGTCACCAAGCCCTGAGTGGCGTTGATCTTTTAGTGCGAACACGTTTTTAGGATTCTCAACTATTCTCGCTGCGTATGAAGATGCATAAAGCGTTTTAACTGAGAGGGCGCAAAGTTATTGCAGCGCATCCGCCTTCATAGTCTCAGTTTGGCTCCCAACTTGGGATATCAAAGGTGCATTTTTTCTGTCCTTCACCCCCCGTAGTCCTCACAGCCAAATTAAAAGCAATCAAATGAGAAGGCAAGTGGTGGCACTGGCCATGTAGCTCAGCATTATTCGAAGGAACTCTGCAACTAAATTCAGGAAGGCACTCGTCCACTGCCAAAA
>LWMK02000737.1:0-12683 GCA_001693075.2 Taenia saginata
GGGGTGTTTGTTTGGTGCGTTAGCATCCACATCTCGCAATGTGGTCCTGCGCCGCTCAGGTGTCAGGGTAGGATGGAAGTCAACAACGTGATTGAAGGACAAAGAAGAAAGTGAAAAAGTTGAGGCATAATGGAGATTTGCGAAAGCCGGTTTGGATTAGCGCACTGGTGATTAATACACAGAAATAATTTCACAGGTCGAAAGAGCTCTGTGAGCCTCACTGATGTAGTTTCACTTCCAAACATGCCTGCTCGCATCGAACGCATTATTATGAGAAAGCCTACACCTCTGAATTGCACCTGTATTTACAAATTAGGGGTACTCCTCATCGCAGCTGATTGCCTAGTATTCTAGAACGTGGCGGCCTTGCTCTGCGCCATTGAAACTAGAAGATACTTCGCCGTGCTCCCTCTGACAATGCTTGCTTAGCAGCCTGATATCATGCATAACAGAGGGGCACATCTCTACCGAATTTCCTACCCTCTGGGTTGTTCATTACGCACTCGGGTCGGCTCCTCGATGTCAGTGTTCAGACTCAAGCACATCCATGTAACCATCAGTTGTTAGATTGTGACAACTATAATAAAAAATTGCCATAATACAAAGTAATCTTCTGTTTAAAGATCGCGAGAATACCTTTGACGAAACAAGTGTTAAGCCAACCACAATCGGACCCAGACGGAAAACATCCTGCTACCCACCTCAATCGGAAACCCAAAAACTGCACAGCACATTCGTCTAAGTCAATTGATGAAAACTGAGGGAAGCAAAAGGTGGTTCAATTTGCCAGATTCATGAAATAGGCTAATGCAGGCATCACTAAACGCTGGTTTAGGTTGATGGATAACTTGATGAAATTAAAAGTGGGCTGTCTACTATGCGGTAGGTGGAATTTTTCCCTGAGCTCATTTCTCAAACTTAGGGGTTAAAATATGCTTGCCTTACGTCAGTGCATTTTTCAAGGCCTTTCATTTTATGACCGGTTTAATGTAAGGAGTAGAGGATGCATTTGGTATTGGTGTGGACGAGAGCAGGTAGTCGCGTCCTCCAATTAGAGAATTCCAGTTTGTCAACACATCTTTCCATTTCAACTAGTCTCTGATGCCATATAACGCAATGACAAACGTTTCCTAATTTTGACACTCTACTTGTTAGATAACAGTAGACACATCTGTGGCGATCAATTATGTAAGTGAAGAAATTGATTTCGCTGGTATCGCTTCCAATCTGGGCGACTTCGGTTAGCTCTACTCAGAATTTGCATGCCTAACTACATGTACTCGTCACTTGGCACCAGCTTCCTAAACTCTTTCTTTCGCTTTAGTCTGTGTCAAATGTATTTTAAACGCCTTTGTGTGTACCAAATCCTGTGATAGAAGTAAAGTGTATTTCAGTTAGTGGGTGACCGGTGCACTCTTGGGAGGCTACCTCTGGCGTTTTGAAGGTCACTTCGTCCGTTGGTTGGCCAGTCAGTTAGTGAGTTAGTCATGCGTGGCTAATGTGCAAAGCTAAAAGGCTTTTGAATATCAACGATGCATTAACAGTGTATTTCGATTGAACATTATGGGGTAGCTGTTGTGACCTTGATGGGATAGTGTTGAGGCATACCACAGCTACACATAAACTCAGGAGGTGCTAATATGTGCCTACATTCTGTCACCGTCTTACGGATGTTCACTCGAGTTGTGTCACTCAATGATTGCTCACTCATGCGAGTCCACTATGGCGCTGTATATGTTCCTTGACGCCCACCCGATTGATGCATCAGGGTGTGAGTTATGCGGCACTCTCTGAAATGTTCCCCAATGAACTCCTTTGCGCCTAACTGAGGAGGCGTCCGGGTCGACTTTGTGAAAGGTGACAGAAAGTGGGAAACATGGCACAAGTATAAAAACGGAAGTACAATCTCCTTGTGGATTAGAATGCGGCCCACTGATGGGATGCTAATCAAGATGAAATGCTCACAGCTGTCGTGGGTATTTTAAACAATTCGATTTACGTCGAGACCTCTACATTGTCTTGCCACGTTACTTCTGCATACAAACGCATTAGTGTTGAGAAATACTGCAACTCATAGCAAAAACCTTAACCGATTTTCATTCGCTTATCTTTGGTATCGTTTTCCAATTTGGAATTGTGCGTCGCTCCTACATTTAAAGTGATGCAGGACTAACTCAACTTTAATGAGTAGCACACTTTGGTGAAGCAGTAAAAGAAGTGGCGGAGGCATAAGAGCCAGGGAGTGGTGGATGCAAAACAACGATTTGGCAGGTAAAAGTAGCCATCCGATAGTTGTGAAGAACCCTTCACTTACAAGTTGACACCCTGTGTCGCTACCCTGCGAGGCTTCGTAAACTTAGTTGAGCGAATCCCGTACTTCCGGAGCCACGGATACCACAGGTAGACCTCATGTTTTAACTACTTCACTCTCAAAGCGCTCCATCTTGATGGAGTGAAGAAACTCGTATGGTGACCTAAATCCTGTAATTCCACTTCTCCCTTGACCAACAAACAGTCCGAAATGCTTAGCTAGCTTAGCTAGCACATGATGGGCATGTCGAACTGTGCAGTAGTTGGTCCGCCCGTCTGCTACATGCTATGCGGAAATGAGTGACAGGTCGGGGAAATCCGTTTGCTCGTCTTCCTCACATCTCATCTTCTACTAATTTCCCTTCTAGCTGACTGATTGACATTGAGCGTTACTGCCCAACAAACTACGAGGGCTTACCTCGACTCATTTTAACGAATTAGTGAGTGGCACACAGCTGGCCAGTAAAGCAGTTATGCCGGAGATTATTCCTTGACAAAGGAAATCGACGCTTCAGTGGTTTTATCACCAGTGGAACAGCTTCCGTTCAATTCTTAACTAATATGATGCGCTCCTCCTTTTAATGCCACACAGGGTGTTCGTAATAATTTGTTGCATCGCGTTGCGAACAAATCGCATCACTAATAGAAACTACAATCGAATCCATCATTTGACCCAATACTTGTTGAAATGATGGAAATTGGTGGGTGTAATGATGGTGTACTGTCGCACACTCGCGTCGTGTCATGGATGCAAAGGAAGGGACATTTGTCGAGAATTGAAGACTCTGCCTGGAATATGGTCCAGTTCTGGGCACAATCTGTTGACGAATCGGGTGAACATCAAAGTAAACGTTCCAGCCCCCAGAGCCTTAGCGAACTCTGCTTTGGCACCTTTTGCTGAAGAATCCACCAGAAACGGAAGATGTCTGCTCCCTATATGAGTGGGTGTTGGAGACTCCTCCATGTCAGTAGCTACTTTTTACTCGATAAAAGCCAGGGACATAGGGAAGCGTGATGTGGAAGTTGTGACTAGGAGGCCATTGAGGCTGTTGTGGGTGACTCAGGCTTGACAGAAACTATGCGGGTCTAAGGTGCTTTGCGACCACTATTCTGGTATCTTCTTCTCGCTCGCACGGCCCAGATGCTCATGTAATCCTTGCTGAGCTGCATGTATGGAAGATTCGAAGACCACAGTCTTCGACTTCTAGGGATATTTTTCACTATTGCTACTATGATTGTCTTGTCGCCTCGTTCGGCGAAGTTGTCTCTCTTTTCGGTACTCCTGCTAAATCACAGCAAAACCACCTGTTTCTGTCGCAAGTGGTCTGCGAGACAAGCGCCGTTTTATTGTGCACATCACTCCTTCTGCACTAAACAAGAGAACAACAATATTGCGGCTCTTCTAAATGACCACGAAATGAACGCCCAAACCTGCTCTCACGATGAACTTGTGCTCTATCGAGTGATGTCTCACTGCACATTTTCGTCTCAACTTTCTGTTGAGTTTGGTATTTTTGCAAACAGTGACTAGTCCCATTCCTTCTCTTGCTGTGGTGGGAGCACACAGCCCACGGCCACATCGCTAGCCAAAGTGTGCAACAAAATAGGAGGGTGCTTGACTCCCAGTTTGATAGAACAAAAACCAACGCAAAGCAGAATATTCGTTTCGGTTCTCTATATGCTTCAATATTGCCCTCTTGTTATTCGAAATGCTCCACTGTCTGCTTTTGCGTCAGTCTATGCAGCGAGTATACGATCTTAGCAAAACGTTAGAAAATGCATGTAGGCGGTGAAAGGCAGGGTGATGGGGACTGCTCAGTCTTGCAACTGAGGCAGATTGGCTTTAATCATCATAGCAAAGGAAGCCGAAAGCCACCTCAAGTACGGCGCATGGATCAGAGTTTAACTCGTAATGTCAAAGAAAGCAACAATGGGGAAGTTAAACGTTGAAGGGATTTTAATAATAAGCGGATTTTGCTGTACTTTCAAAAGCAAAAAGTGAATAATGAATGCCTTCTCTGACAAAATCCACATCCTACATCTGCCTGTTTCACAAAGGGCGCCTGGCAGGTGTCGATGTCGATCCGAAGGCTATGTGACGTCACGGGACGGCCCAGGATATCGATCCACGCCGAGTTCAAGGTCACGTGACGTCACCGCGTAGGGGTCACATGCCAGTCGAAGGATAGATTGCATAATAGTGCTCCAAAGGATGGAGCAACACGTCATTCCGGGGTCTGGTTACGTAATAGCACTCCACAGGATGGGGTTACACGTCATGTCAATGTCGGACTACGTAATAACACACCCGAAGTGGGAGCCACACCTCATTGTAAGGACAGGTTGCATAATAGAACACCACAGGAGGGGATCACACGTCATGCCAAGGATGGTTTGCGCAATGGTGCACCAAAGGGGAGGGCGCATCTCATGCTAGGACAGATTGTGCAATAGTACAGCACAAGAGAGGGGTCATACCTCATGCCAAGGTCAGAGTGCGTAATGGTACACCCCAGGGGAAGGCTGCACCTCATTTTAAGGTCAGATTAGGTAATAGTATATCCCAGGAGAGGTCACACTTCATATGAAGGTCAGAGTTCGCAATAGCACACCACAGAAAGGGGTCAAACGCAAAGTCCCTGATTAAAACCGGAGAGTTAGCAAATGTTTCATCAACCATGTTAGAGTTGCTGTTGTAGTACCGGTCGGTGTGGGGGCGCTGCGCGTAAGGGGTTTGGACCTCACACCTAATGGCACACATCATGAGGGTAGGAGACCACGAGGAGTGCCAGATGTACCCGTGGGAGCACAGCATTTTCCTGTATTTAGCTGGCCGCACCGCGACGCGCACCGGATCCCTGGGTGGGCAGGCAGCGGTGTGGTGCGACCGGCCAGTGGGTGGCAACTGCGCGTGGTAGGCAATGCCACGTTTTTGCCCGCGTATTCGCGGTGGGTGCGAAAAACCGCCCCTCAGGGAGTGCAGCGCATTGCGCCCTCGGCTCCGAAGGGCAGGCGGCAGGGCGGGGGGCCGGTCCACTCGCATCACTACGGACCTTCTAGCGCAAAATTTCGTATGTGCTTTTTCCTACTTTGCCTCCCTCCTTGCCTTCGTGCCTTCTTTGTCTCCCCACGCTCCCCATGCCTAATCTCCAATACATACCACTTTTCCTTCTATTGACTCATTTCTCCTCACCTACACCTTTCTCCACACATTCCTTACACGGCCTCGCAATTTCCTTCCTTTTGTCCCTCCTTCTACTTCTGTTCATTCTTTTCCCTGTCCATTTCCCATCAGCAGCATCTTCTTTGTCTCCTCCAGTTCCCCTTCCCTCTCCCTCTCACACATCCTACTCCACTTATCCACGCGGGTGCACCTACTACTACTACGCCTGCTTGCACACATTACTCGCTCACTCACCTACCGCTCCCACCACCGGCTCTACTACTGCTACTTATAGACTGCTAATAACCTTTTTTAGTTCCCATCGCCTCATCGTTTGGTGTTGCCTATGCTCAAGCGCACCGCTTAGTAAGAAACCCCTTTCAAGCTGCAGACAACATTTTATGGACATTCAAGGGCACGGGCATTGTACTTCCCTCTTCTTCTTCTCCTTTAAGAAAAGACAAAATGCCGTTTATTTAATCCATAAATTACAAAGTACACTCCCAAGACTCTCATTATAAAATGCAACTGAGATTGCTATCATTCTACCATACTGTGATGTGATGTCCCGTGCTCAAATTCTGCCGTAAATATTGGTGGATACTACCGGTCAGTTTATCGCGCAGTCGTTCTCCATCACAATAAACCTCGTCCATTGCCATTTCGTGTGAGCAGGTTGCCCATTGAAAGATAAAAACTACTTATCTTGCCGAGTCTAGCACACAGAATAGGATTTAGCATTGAGTTGTAGTCGAAATGAGATGGCAGAAGGGGAAAGGAAAATCGCTGCTAAAGGCACGTGGATGGTGTGCTGCATTCGGCGTTTAAGCAGAGGTGCGATGGATTGTGCATGTAAGGTGGCTGCCAATTTATAGAGACTCACGTGAAAATGAATCCAAGGACCACTGTGATGGAGGCGAGCGCAGCTGCAACGCTTAAAGTAGCAGAAGTAGACCTGTCGAAGGTGGTAGGAAGGGAAGTGAATGGAGAAGTATTGGCTTGGAGATAAGGGGATTTGAGGAGAACATCCTCGTCGTGTTCAATACAGGGTTTCGTGTGGATGTGCTAGTAGAAGTAGATCCTTCAATCATGGCAAATTCGGGTGTTGAGGCAGAATCTGTTTAAGTGTTAATCGAAGGACTCGAAGTAGACGGACTTGTAGTGGTGGATGAGGGAATCTGGTTGGATCTACAAGTAGAAGTACTACCACTTGATTGATGCTCTAAGATGTAGATTATGCGATATGCTCTGAAAAGTTCCCCAATGAACTTCTGTACACCAAACTGGGAAGGGTAACAGAAAATGGAAAATATGACACAAATGTGAAAACATACATACAAGTCCTTTTTAGGTTAGAATTCGCTCCATTGATAGAAAGCCAATCATGATGAAATGTTCACAGCTGTCACGACCGTTGTAGACCACTCGAATTGCGTGTTGACCTATGCATTGTCGTGATACATTATTTCTGCACACACTCACGGTGGTGTTGAGAATCACTGCACCTCATGGCGAAGTAATGCATGCTCACTTACCTTTCAATTTTCATTAGTAATTGCCTAAGCTGTGAATTTATAGGCTGGCTTTAATTGTGGCGAGAGGCAGTCTCACCTCCACACCAAATTGTACCACTATCATCTGGCGCTTCCATTTCATACTCCTCTTAGTACCCTGTCGATAGCTGACATTCCACAGTCCACATTGGAACGTGTCATTAGCTCATCAGCAGAGTGAAAGTGGTGCCGCTTGTGAATGCAAGCTAGAATAAAAGACAGATCGAGAAATTAGATGTTTATACCGTCACGTTAGCCCGTCTTCATTCACAAAAGGCGAGCCATGGATGAAAATGGAGGCATGACTCACCGACACCCACGATCACGGATGTCTGTCTATGTTGGAGGTAGGTCGGGACAGCGATGCTTACATAGACCTGTGGTGAGCACGAAAGGACACCAATAGGAATGGATTGGCCGACATTGCATGAGAATTCGTGGAATGAGGTCGTGACAGCGTGATATCGGTAAGAGATTTGGTTTCAACGGACTGAAATTGTGAATAATGATGCGATGGTTAGTGATACTCGGTCTTGATAAAACCATCTGTTACGACCACTGTGTGGAAGGCGACACAGCAAACTGCAGATACACGTCGAATTCATGACCAGTCACCTTCCAATGTTGCCACCCACCATCCATACTCACTACCCCTCAAAATCTCCACACGTCAACGATGAACTTGTTTCCTGNATCCATACTCACTACCCCTCAAAATCTCCACACGTCAACGATGAACTTGTTTCCTGATCCATGCAACATAGCAATTCTTTCAACTGTCCTGTGAGGCACACCAGTGGCAACACTAATCGCTTTCTGTCCAAACGAAGAACGTACCAAATTTTGTTGAATAAAAGGCAGAACTATGGACCTCATGGCGAAGTAATGCATGCTCACTTACTTTTCAATTTTCATTAGTAATTGCCTAAGCTGTGAATTTATAGGCTGGCTTTAATTGTGACGAGAGGCAGTCTCACCTCCACACCAAATTGTACCTCTATCATCCATCACTTCCATTTCATGCCCCTCTTAGTATCCTGTCCATAGCTGACATTCAACAGTCCACATTGGAACGTGTCATTAGCTCATCAGCAGAGTGAAAGTGGTGCCGCTTGTGAATGCAAGCTAGAATAAGAGACAGATCGAGAAATTAGATGTTTATACCGTCACGTTAGCCCGTCTTCATTCACAAAAGGCGAGCCATGGATGAAAATGGAGGCATGACTCGCCAACGCTCACGGCCACGGATGTCTGTCTATGCTGGAGGTAGGTCGGGACAGCGATGCTTACATAGACCTGTGGTGAGCACGAAAGGACACCAATAGGAATGGATTGGCCGACATTGCATGAGAATTCGTGGAATGAGGTCGTGACAGCGTGACATCGGTAAGAGATTTGGTTTCAACGGACTGATTTCAACGGACTAAAATTGTGAATAATGATGCGATGGTTATTGATACTCGGTCTTGATAAAACCATCTGTTATGACCAATGTGTGGAAGACGACACAGCAAACTGCAGATGCACGTCGAATTCATGACCAGTCACCTTCCAATGTTGCGACCCACCGTCCATGCTCACTACCTCTCAAAATCTCCACACGTCAACGATGAACTTGTTTTCTGATCCATGCAACATAGCAATTCTTTCAACTGTCCTGTGAGGCACACCAGTGGCAGCACTAATCGCTTTCTGTCCAAACGAAGAACGTTCAAAATTTTGTTGAATAAAAGGCAGAACTATGGACAGTGGTAGAAAGACAATTGGTGCAGTTGACTGAATCAGACGGTATTTGACTAAAGGGAGCTATCGAGACCGCATACACGATGACAAACCAGTTGCAATCAGGGCTGCACAGGGGCCGAATTAATTAAGGCGATAAAATCAAAATTGAGGCATTTGTAGACGTTTAAGGAGGTATGTGCTGTAAGTAGTTGCACCAATCCTTCCTACGCTTACCTTGCTGGCACGAATCCATCAGCTTAGTCTGCTTGCAATGTGCGATATCGGTTGCTATGATCATGCACTGCTGAAAATACTACTCAAAACAAAATAGTAATGTGTGGATCAGATCACATGCCATTGATAGGGTAAATCATTGTGGACATAGTAAGCACTATAAATGAAGTCGCCATGGCGCATTGTAGTACTTGATTTAACAGTTTATTCATTACACTGGTGTGAAAAATTAGGTGAACTCGGCTATGCATGCCAATATATTAGAGGACAGTTGGGATTAAAAGCGAAGTCCTCATGCTAACTACTATCATCATTTTTTACAGGAGAGGACAATAACATTGTAAAAAAAGATTGAAACAGCACTCGGCGATGCATTCTGATGGGCAGAAGTGGCTAAAATACTAGGGATTCCACAGTTTGCCAAAGGCTAGTATGGTTTAAGTTGAACTGAATGGAACTGAGTTGCACCGTTACGAATCATCTTGCGAATGGCAAATGTGGTCTTATTTACATTTCAAAAAGTTCGGATCCAACTAAATTTGAAGTGCTGTTTGCTCATAAAAGCACTTTTAATTTTCCAGAACCCAATGAATACAAGATTTTTGTATTCGAGATTTGCAGGCCTGATCAACAAAACTGAAGCACCGACCCACTTTCCAGTGTTGACAGGGCGATGTGATAGGTGAGACTAGACGTGGAGAGAAGAAGGACGTCACAACCACCGGTGGGTCTATGTTGTCCTACCCCCTCAGCTCTACTCCGCCTAATACAGGTCGATTTGAAGCTGTGGGCTCACAATCACCACATTCCACTGCAGGTGTGACTGGTCTTCTGATCGCGTTTGCATTGTGCTCGTTTGATGGAATCAGTGATGGCTGTAGGCAACTCTTTGGCGAGGTGAGTTGCACGTAGCACTAGAGCACACCACTACGAGGTCACAGAGTGCGTGAGTTGTCAAGCGACTTTCAGCGATGGTGAAGAGGAGTCGTGACGCATAGGAAGTGGGACTGCGTAATCATGGGTATGTAGGTGAATGTGCGTACCGAGCGTGTTTCATCCTATACCCTCCTATCACATTTTGCATTGCAAGACATCGTTGGCCGAAGGTGTCGGGAAGCAGGGTAGTGGCTTCAAGTGTCCTTGGCTCTGCATCTAAATTCGCAACTAAATCTACTTTTTCGACCATCATCAACGCAGTGAGTGACTACAAGGCATTTCATCCAGATCAGTGGCATGGCACTTCTCACCGTACCAGGCATTTCATCCAGATCAGTGACATGGCACTTCTCACCGTACCAATAGTCTTTGGGTTGGAATTTCAATGTGGTCCCCAATTGGCAGTAGGACTAAAGATACAATCATGGTCTGCTGCCAATTGGGGTACATGGTGGATGCTACTGTGTAAGTAGACAGTAGACGTGAAGACAACACAACGAAGAAGTAGTCCGACATCTACAGGTTAATCACTGGATTCCGCATCAATTCCCTGCGAAAGTGAGTGACGTCGCATATACGAAGATTGATAAGGGTTCATCTGTCGTAAGTTAGTCAGTTATTTTGCCTAAGTTATGTCAATTTTGAGCCTCTAAGTGCATAGCTGTGATGGCCATGTAACAGTATAGAGGTGGGGCTTTGAAGTCGTCACTTGATTTGCATCATTTGGAGTTGAGCAGAATGAGGCATGGCTAATGAAAACTTTGCTCGAGGAAAGACTGTTGAGTGGGCCACAGAAAGGTGCCCCTTGATAGGGTTGTGCGCACCATCATCAATGGATAAATTTCTGCTTCTGCATCCGTCTATAAGCATGTGATGAGAGCCGTTCGCTGCTCGATCACTCCTTCCTGACTGCCCACTACGTTAGCTCCACTTCAAGTCTGCTAACAGTATCCCAGATCCAAGGTGGAGCAGTCACTAGCATGCATGCTGTCCTGGTCGACCAAGTGACAAACACGCATCCTGGCACACACACCAGTCGAAGCCTGCAATAAGACGAACCACTTTTTCGTCTTCCGCTTGTGGCTCATCACAAAGCGATGTTGACGTGACACGAGGCCTTGATTGACTTCTTTGACGGATGGGCGGATAGCCATCACGTGCACATTTATAAGTGCACAAATTGTTTTGGCTGCTACCACATCGGATCATCATGGCTCTTACGGTTAGTTAACCCAGCCATCTCAGATTAAACATCGACTACGTTGCATTGTGGCACTCTTAAGACTCTCTCAGCATTGGTTTCGCTTTTCACCCATTACGTGTGTAATTCGGGTTAGACCTGTGGGTAAGTGATCATTCATTGTAGCAAGTGAGTCTTACGTTCTTTCATTGTCGTTGGACCACGCAGCAAGTGAGTCTTACGTTTGTTCGTACGTTAATTCATTCATTCATTCATTCATTCATTCATTCATTCATTCATTCATTCATTCATTCATTCATTCATTCATTCATTCATTCATTCATTCATTCATTCATTCATTCATTCATTCATTCATTCATTCATTCATTCATTCATTTCACAAAAAATGCGTGCCATCTACAAAGTGGCTCAGTAATGTACTCTTACTTCATGGCAAGACACTCAGACTTCTCATCACTTTTAGTGGGGATGACTACATGTTTAAATGCGTCACCCGCCCACATTCTCACTCACTCACTACGTGTCTAGACAGCTATACACGCTTACCTTGTTGATAATTTTACAGCGCTCAATTTATTACGCTTTCGCGATTTCCAGTATGACTGTCCTTACCATATGTTAATGTCTTAAGGGCCACCAACTGAATTGCACGGTCAAATCGACCGCCATACTCTTTCCTTCACTAGCACAGTGCAACATTTATTGGTCCTAATCTCCAACACTGTCGGCAATAGGTCTGTTAATGCAGCTTCCCAAGTAAGTAGATGTAGTAGGGAAAGATGACTAGGGAGGGAAACGAACTGACAATCGCTGCAGCTCGAATGCATTACCGTGCGAGATTCTGCTCAACCACCAAAGACGGGTTTGTGTTTACCGTGTGAAAGTTTAAAACGCTGTTCCTTTCACCAGAACGTCCCTTTTGGACAGCATTGTGGCACTCTTAAGACTCTCTCAGCACTGGTTTCGCCTTTCACCCATTACGTGTGTAATTCGGGTTAGACCTGTGGCTAATTGCTCATTCATTGCAGCAAGTGAGTCTTACGTTTGTTCGTACGTTAATTAATTAATTAATTAATTCATTCATTCGTTCATTCATTTCACAAAAAATGCGTGCCATCTACAAAGTGGCTCAGTAATGTACTCTTACTTCATGGCAAGACAATCAGACTTCTCATCACTTTTAGTGGGGATGACTACATGTTTAAATGCATCATCCGCCCACATTCTCACTCACTACATGTCTAGATAGCTATACACGCTTACCTTGTTGAGAATTTTACAGCGCTCAGTGCATTACGCTTTCCCTACTTCCAGAATGACTCTCCTTAACATTTAATACTGTCTTAGGGCCGCCAACTGAATAGCACGGCCAAATCGACCTCCACATTCTTTCCTTCTCTAGCACAGTGCAACATTTATTGGTCCTAATCTCCAACACTGTCGGCAATAGGTCTGTTAATGCAGCTTCCCAAGTAAGTAGATGTAGTAGGGAAAGATGACTAGGGAGGGAAACGAACTGACAATCGCTGCAGCTCGAATGCATTACCGTGCGAGATTCTAC
>LWMK02000737.1:12697-29601 GCA_001693075.2 Taenia saginata
ACAGTATGCATGAATGCACACTTGGCTTTGTAGATCAAGAGCGGTCCATTTCATAGGCTAACATGGGCTCACACCACCTATATAAGCACACCATACACAGATTGTGAAGACAGCTCACAATGGTATCAACGATGGTGCTTCAATTCTGTTTCGTGCTAGTGGGCTTTTCCATTGCGTGCGAAGGTTTGAAAGAGGACCTTGGTAAGTTACCCATCTCATGTTGCTCTAATTTGGTCAACATATGCGTGGAAGCATTAGCATCTGATAGCATTTGTTGAATGAGTGACAGTGACAAGGATAGCAAATGTGTATTAGCATATTCTTGGGCGATGTTTGACATTAACGACTTGACAATTTGCTGATTGTTCAAGATATCTTTAAAATTTATGGCTACTTTGTGACTAGTGTGCCTTTGCCGTAATGAGTATGCATTTCTATAACTTTTTAATGCCACTAGAGTAAGAGTTGCCTTCGCCGGTTAAAGGATGTTATAAGCATTTGGCTTGATTCGTATCAAATTCTTGCAAAATGCAGCTGCGGTAAGGGTCGCAAACGGGTACATCAAGACTGCCCCATCACAATAGGAGATTGGCATCGAAAGCGAGGGTAT
This sequence comes from Taenia saginata, assembly GCA_001693075.2. Classification (NCBI taxonomy): domain Eukaryota; kingdom Metazoa; phylum Platyhelminthes; class Cestoda; order Cyclophyllidea; family Taeniidae; genus Taenia; species Taenia saginata. Next base: position 13,308 of record LWMK02000737.1, read on the forward strand.
GAATAAGTTGTGGAGGTCGACATGTTTGTAGGAGTTATAGTATTCTAATCCATTGTCTTCTGCGTGATCGGCCATACAGATGCCTTCTCCTCCCATAGACTAATTGTTGATGTTAAATTGAATGCACTGTATGAGAATTGAGTCATTTTCAAGCAAATGTATTAGCATTAATGCCTCATCTGCTCTGTTACAGAGATGGAAAAACCGATATTTGAGGGAGTGTACAATGAAGGAGATCCCTTCTTTAAGGTGAAGATACACAGACCTACGGATGTGGACAAAACCTCCAATGTTTTTAGTGTCTTAATGAAGACCAGCGATTTCTTTTCAAAAGAAAACTGGCGTACAGCGATGACTCTCGAACGTGAAGTATGGGAGTGTACTGTACCTGGCATAAAACCGTTAACAACATATGCGATCACGGTGAAACGGTCAGACCCGTCTGGAAAACGCTTCAGACTGGCAGACCCAGTGCTACTTATAACAGCGACTCCAGGTCTGTTTCCGTTTCCACCACACTTGGTCTACCTCTAAGCCAACTGTGGCTGCCTTACTTTCATTCACGTCAATGCTTGATATTTTCTCATCCATCCTCATTCACATGGGTACAGATGGAAATTTATTGCCTCCTCAACAATAGTGACAAACGCACTCATCCCCTATTTCCTAGAGCAAACTGTTCCTCGAAAGGTGAAACTCACTGTGATAAATCCTCACAAGGCAAGGTTGACGTGGGACATTCCAGAAAAACCCTACGGTAATCTTACTAGCTACACAATCCGATGGAAAAAAAACAATGTGGAGCAGAAAGAAATCACGTTCCCCAACAGTCGCTCCTATGACTTCACCAATTTACAGTCTGGAGAGCAAGTTTTCGCCTCTATTCGTGCAAACACTGAACTGTTATTGAAGACGAAATTTGTTTACCACGGTTCTTTTAGCGATTATGTGACAGCAGCTGCATTACAATTGAAAGGAGGCACGTTTCCTCTTCTTAACTGTAATGCATAGATGTGTGAAAGTTGGAGATGGACATTGGCATGGCCAGCACCACCAAATGTTACACGTATCACAAGCTGAACTCGAGCCCATCGACCTGCCAAATAGTTGGCTCAGAGGTTGAGGTTTCATGAGAAATGGACGAGTGGATCAAAGTCGAGACACACTTCGTGCGCCTCCGAGGGTATCTCTGAGTCACTTTGGCAGAACATTCATTCTCACCTACAGTTGGCTGTTTGGTCTCCTCTCTGGCCTCTGTCTTACATCGACTGGTAGCTCACTTCGCTGCCACCGGCTCAGTCAGTAGCTAACCAAGAGCCACCAACTGAGCGTGAACACGGCTAATGGGGTGATCTGTGGGTAAAACCACAGAATTGAAAATACGCACGAACTTGAAGAATAACACAAAATGTTGTAACCGCACGCGTCATCATCAGCGTGGCTAGAACATGAGGTCACACATCTCAATATTGTATGCTGTAACAGTATGCATGAATGCACACTTGGCTTTGTAGATCAAGAACAGGCCATTTCATAGGCTAGCATGGGCTCACACCACCTATATAAGCACACCACACGCAGATTGTTAAGACAGCTTACAATGGTATCAACGATGGCGCTTCAATTCTGTCTCGTGCTAGTGGGATTTTCCATTGCGTGCGAAGGGTTGGTAGAGGACCTCAGTAAGTTACCCACCTTATGTTGCTCAAATTTGGTCAGCACATCTGTGGAAGCATTCAGCATCTGAGAGCACTTGTTGAATGAGTGACTGTGACAAGGATAGCAAATGCATATTAACATTTTCTTAGGCGAAATTGGCTTTGACGACTTGATAATTTGCTGTTCTTTCGAGGTTTTTTTACATTCACGGCCACTTAGTAAAGGCAGGCATTTGCTGCACCGAGTATGCATTTTATTAAATGTTAATGACAATAGAGCGGAATAAACCATGGCTAGTGGATTTGTTCACAAAGCATTTCGCTTGATTTTTACTAAATTCTTGCAAAATGCAGCTGCAGTAAGGTTCTCAAATGGGTGCAGAAGACTGCCCCATCAAAATAGGCGATTGGCATTGAAACGCAGGATCTGAATGTGTCGTGGAAGCCGACGTGATTGGAGCAGAAGTGTGTTCCAGTCTATTGTCTTCTGCGTAATCGGTCACGCAGATGCTCTCTTTACTCCGCAGACTAATTTTCAATGCTGAATTGAGTATATTGTAGGGGACTTGCTTCATTTTTATGTAAATGCCCCTGCTTTATAGCCTCATCTACTCTTTTACAGAGATGGAAAAACCGGTATTTGAGGGATCTTACAATGAAGGAGATTCCTTCGTTAAGCTGAAGATACACAAACCAAAAAAATGGGAAGGAATATCCGATGTTTTTAGTGTCCTAGTGAATTACGAGCCTTTCTCTCGAGAAGGACACTGGCGTACAGTGATGACCCTCAAACCTGGAGAATGGGAGTGTACTGTATCTGGCATAGAACCATTAACAGCGTATGTGATCACAGTGCAACGATCGGACCAGAAGGGAAGAACGGAACAGGCAGAACCAGTGCTACTAATAACAATGACTCCAGGTCTGTTCCCCTTTCCACTACACCTACTCTACTTCTAAGCCAACAGTGGCTGCCTTACTTTCATTCACTTCAATGTTTGGTATTTTCCCACCCATCCTCATTCACGTAGGCGCAGATGGGGATTTATTGCCCCCCAACAACAGTGACAAATGCGCTTATTCCTTGTTTTTTCTAGGGCTAAGCACTCCTAGAAATGTGAAACTTACGATGATAAATCCTCACAAGGCAAGGTTGACGTGGGACAATCCAGAAGAACCCTACGGTAATCTTACTAGCTACACAATCCAATGGAAAAAAAACAATGTGGAGCAGAAAAATATCACTATCCCCAACAGTCGCTCCTATGACTTCACCAATTTACGGCCTGAAGAGCAAATTTCCGCCTCTATTCGTGCAAACACTCGACTGATATCGTTGACGAAATTCATTTACCACGGTTCTTTTAGCCAATATGTGACAGCAGCTGCATCACAATTGAAAAGCAATTGAAAGGAGGCACGTTTCCTCTTCTTGCTTTATTTTTTGCTCTGCCAAGAATCAGAATTGACAGTAGCATTTAAAGATAAGTCTAAAAGAGGAATGTGTGACATTAGTAGCATAATTTGGCCTAATATTTAGCATTATCAAATGAAGTGAGTTCGACTGCAGACATTTAAGTGAGCCCACCCCATAGTGCTCAGCTAACAGTAAAGTGTTGCATTTGTTTTAAAGATGGTCATTAAGGTAATATTTTGCTTCGGGTAAAAGTAGTATCAACTTTGACTTCTCCAACCATTGTAGCCCTGCTCACCTCATGGGTTGACAATCATTCACCATGGTTTAACTGCAAAAGTATCAAGCCCTGTGAGTGATTCGCAAACGACAAATACAAATTTGGAATTTTACCTTAAACCTCTTTTTGTACAAGTGTGTTGAATCCTCTGAAGCGATCCTGGCAGAAGCATCTAGGTGATAAGATGAATATCACACGGATTGCTCTCGTACAATGGGGATTTGGAAGTATGCGGCGTTACTTAGTGATGGGCACAACCTCAGAAAAGCATTCCTCTTTAACATACTGACAGTTCTTTCATTGTGGCTGGCTTAGTAATTGTACTGGAAACCACTTCATTATCTGCCGCTCTCTACTGATTGTCTATGCATTGCACTGACAGTACAAGAAGTTCGTGAGTATTCGGCAGAGAGCTAAGGTTAGCCCGTCAGAAGCGCGTATGCGTGACTGAGTGTATGGGGTTGCGACGACGTATTCACTCAAAGCAGGCCCAGACTCGGAAACGAGCGACTAGACGCTTCGTGTGTGTGTGTGTGTGTGTGTGTGTGAGCCTCACCACAAAGTGAGACAGCAGTCCTGGTAATTGAATGCACTAAATGGGGTGTTTGTTTGGTGCGTTGGCACCCACACCTCGCAATGCGGTTGTGCGCTGCTCAGGTGTTAAGAATGGAATGGAAGTCAGCAACAAATGCAAAAATCCATTGTGGGATTGAAGGACGAAGAAGAAAGTGAAGAAGTTGAGGCATGATGAAGATTGGGGAAAGCCGATTCGAATTAGCGCGCCGGTGATTGGCACAGAGAAATAATTAGACAAGTCGAAAGATGCCCGTGGGTCTCATTGATGTAGTTTCACTTTTGAACATGCCTGTTGGCATCGAACACATTATTATGAGAAAGCCGACACCTCCGAAATTCTCCTGTCTCTACGAAATAGGGGTACTCATCATCGCTGCTGATCGCCTAGTGTTGTAGGACGCGGCGACCTCGCCCTGTGCCACTGAAACTGGGAGATGCTTCACCGCGCTCCCTCTGACAATGCTCACTTAGCTGTCTGATATTATGCAGAACAGAGAAGCACATCTCAACCGAATTTCCTGCCCTCTCGTTGTGTATTGCTCACTTGGGTTGGCGCATCGATGTCCATGTACAGACTCAAGTACATCCGTGTAACCGTCAGTTAATAGATTGATAAGAAAATTGTCATAATACGAAGCAACCTTCCGTTTAGAGGTCGTGAAAAATCCTTTGGCAAACCAAGTGTAAGCCAGCCACAATTGGATCCCGACGGAGAACATCCCACTACCCACCTCAAGAGGAAATTCAAAAAATACACAGCATATTTGTCTGAGTCTTTTGGTGAACAATGAGGAATTTAAGATGAGGGAAGCAAAAGGCGGTTCAATTTGCAAAATTCATGAAATAGGCTAATGCAGACGTCACTCAAAGCTGGTTTGGAGCAATGGGTGACTGGATGATATGGAAGTGGGCTGTCTACCATGCGGTATGTGGCAGTTTTCCCTGAGCGCATTGCTCAAACTTTGGGACTGAATATGCTTGTCTTGCGTCAGTGCATTTTTCAAGGCTTATCATTTCATGACCGGTTTAATGTAAGGAGTAGAGGATGCATTTGGTATTGGTGTGGACGAGAGCAGGTAGTCGCGTCCTCCAATTAGAGAATTCCAGTTTGTCAACACATCTTTCCATTTCAACTAGTCTCTGATGCCATATTGCACGATGGCAAACATTTCCTAATTTTGACACTCTACTTGTTAGATAATAGTAGGAACATCTGTGATGGTCAATTATGTAAGTGAAGAAATTGATTTCGCTGGTATCGCTTCCAATCTGGGCGACTTCGGTTAGCTCTACTCGGAATTTGCATGCCTGACTACATCCACTCGTCACTTGGCACCAGTTTCCTAAGCTCTTTCTTTCGCTTTAGTCTGTGTCAAATGTATTTTAAACGCCTTTGTGTGTACCAAATCCTGTGATAGAAGTAAAGTGTATTTCAGTTAGTGGGTGACCGGTGCACTCTTGGGAGGCTACCTCTGGCGTTTTGAAGGTCACTTCGTCCGTTGGTTGGCCAGTCAGTCAGTGGGTTAGTCATGCGTGGTTAATGTGTGAAGCTACACATAAATTGAGGAGGTGCTGATATGTGACTACATTCTGTCACCGTCTTACGGTTGTTCACTCGAGTTGTGTCACTCAATGATTGCTCACTCATGCGAGTCCACTATGGCGCTGCATTTGTTCCTTGACGCCATGTAGCGAGCAGTGAGACATTTAATAATCGTAAACACTGACATTAGACCCTTTGCTTTCCATCTCATCACTCTCAAAACGATGTTACGTTGGTGGTGAGGATAGTGGCAGTTCTTTCCCTATTCAACCCTTTTACATACCCGTCTCCATTCACAGCATAAACATAAGCGTTTGTCACCCTCCTTAAGATGATTTAATTAAACACATTCTTTGCTATGCAGATCGTCGTATGAAGGCTGAGGCAACCGACCCCAAGCAGTGCAGGTGGCATGGGATCCGACAACTAAGTATTTCCTCAAGTCACTTCAATGACTTCATCTCTTGAGTACATAAATTAATGGAAGTTTTGAAGAAAGTTGAATGCGCCAAAGCCCTCCGAGTGCTTGAACCACAAACCAAACCACAAACCACAAACCCAAACCAAAAATTTATACATGCTCGTCGTATTCAAAAAGGCTAAGCTGGAACAGGAAACTATTCATGTTTGTTCGAAGTGAGCCAGGAGTTCAGTCCCTCTGTCACCACTGTCAAAACTCTTCCAATCACTTGTCATTATTCATTGTTGTCGAATGGAATGCAGTCAGTTGAAAGGGTGAGTCTAATGATGCAGTCGAAGTGGTTCGCAAAGCAGCAGTTACCAGTTAATTGACGTGGGAACATTGAGCAATATCACTGAGTAAATGTGTTTTGAGGAGAAAGAGAAAGGGGCTTGCACTTCATTCGGAGAATCTGCTTCGATCCTATAAACGCGATGACCATTGCCTCTGTGGAAGACTGGTCTTGGCAGTTTGATGAACCTTTCATAAAGCATGCGTGTGCATCATTTCAACGTGGCTTTGATGGTACCTGCTCCCCCTTAGCTCAGACGGCAGTGGATGCGTAAATCCCGTTCGCACTCAGTTACTTGTTGGACGATTGGCTATTTTACCCACATTATCGATGTATTAAGGTGTGGTTTATGCGACACCCTCTAAAATGTTCCTCAATGAACCATTTTACACCCAGCTAGGGAGGCAGTCCCGTCGACTTTGTGAAGGATAATAGATAGTGGAAAATATGGCACGAGTATGAAATCGGAGGTACAAATGCCTTGTAGGTTAGAATGCGGCCCATTGATGGGAAGCTAATCATGATGAAATGCTCACAGCTGTCATGGGTATTTTAAACAACTCGATTTACGTTAAAACCTCTACATTGTCTTGCCACCTTGTTTTTGCATGCACGCACGGTAGTGTTGAAAATCACTGCAACTCATATCAAAGCCGTTGACTGATTTTCACTTGCTTATCTCTGGTGTCGTTACTCAATGTGAAAATGTGTGTCGCTTCTGCATTTAAAATGATGCAATACTAACTCAGCCCTGATGAGTGGCAAACATCGATGAAGCGTTGAAAGAAGTGGCAGAAACACAAGGACCTGGGAGTGATGCATGCGAAACAACGATTTGGCAGGCAGAAGTAGCCATTCGGTAGTGGTGTAGAGCTCTTCACTTATAAGGTGACACCACGTGCCACTACTCTACGAGGCTTCGCATTCTCAGTTGAGCGAATCCCGTACTTCCAGAGCCACGGACACCGCAGCTGCACCTCATGTTTTAAGTATTTTACTCTCAAAGGACTGCATCTTGATGGCGTGAAGGAACTGGTATGGTGACCTAAATGCTGTAATTTTACTTCTTTCTTGACCAACAAACAATCCGAAATGCAGGGCGCGAGCTTAGCTAGCATGTGATAGGTGTGTCGAACTGTGCAGCAGTTGGTCCGCCCGTCTGCTACATGCTATGCGGAAATGAGTGATAAGTCGGGGGAATCCATTTGCTCGTCTTCCTCACATTTCACTTTCTACTAATTTCCCTTCTAGCTGACTGATTGATATTGAGCGTTACTGCCCAACAAACTACGAGGGCTTACCTCGACTCATTTTAACGAATTATTGAGTGGCACATAATTGACCAGTAAAACAGTTATGCCAGAGGTTCTTCCTTGACGAAGAACACCGATGCTTTAGTGGTTTTGCCACCAGTGGAAGAGCTTTTGTTCGGTTCTTAACTGATATGACGCGCTACTTCCTTTAATACAATACAGGGCGTTCAAAGTGGTTTGTTGCATCGCGTTGCGAACGAATCGCATCATAATACAAGCTACAATCACATCCATCATTTGAACCAGTACTAGTTGAAATGACGAAAGTTGGTGGGTGTAATGATGGTATACTGTCGCACACTCGCGCCGCGTCATGGATGCAAAGGAGGGGACATTTGTCGGGAACTGAAGAATCTGCCTGGAGTGTTGTCCAGTTTTGAGCACATCGTGTTGACGAATCGGGTGAACATGAAAGCAATCGTTCTACACTCCAGAACCTTAGCGAACTCTGCCTTGGCGCCTATTTTTGAGGAATCCACCACAAATGGAAGACACCTGCTCCCATTATGAGTGGGTGTTGGAGAATCCTCCATGTCAATAGCCACTCTTTACGCGACGAACGCCATTAACATAGGGAAACACAGCGTTGATGCCGTGACCAGGAGGGTATGGAGGTTGTTGCAGGTGACGCAGACTTGACACAAACCATGCAGATCTGGGGTGCTTTGTGGCCACCATTCTGGCATCTTCTTCTCGCCCACACGGCCTTGATGCTCATGCGATCCTTGTTGAGCTGCGTGTATCGAAGATTCGGAGACCACTGAGAGATTAGATGCCCAATGTCTTCTTGACTCAATAAGTCTCTGGCTTCTGGAGTTAGTTTTCACTGCTGCCACTATGTTAGCCCTGTTGCCTCGTTCGGCGAAGTTGTTTCTTTCTTCAGTACTCCTGTAAACTCATTGCTAAACCACTTGTTTCTGTCGCAAGTGGTCTGCAAGACACGAGCACCATGTTATTATGCACATCATTCCTTCTGCACTGAACAGTAGGACGACTATGCTGCGGCTCTTCTAAACGACCACCAAACGAGCGCCTAGACCTACCCACTAATTTTAACTGGGCCGGTTCATTGAGGGGCTCCCACGATGAGCTTGTACTCCATCGAGTGATGTCTCACTGCACATTTCCGTCTCAACCTTCTGCTGAGTTTAATGTTTGCGCAAACAATGACTACCTCCATTCCTTCTCTTGCTATGGTGGGATCACACAGCCCACGGCCACAACGCTAGCCTAAGTGCGCAGCAAAATAGGAGGGTACTTGACTCCTAGTTTGATAGAACAAAACAAGCGCAGAGCAGAGCATTCGTGGCGGTTCTTTATGCGCTTCATTATTTTCCTCCGCCCGTTCGAAATGTCTCTCTGTCTGCTTTCGCATCAGTCTATGCAGCAAGTACACGATCGTAGCGCACGCTTCAAAGTGCGTGTAAGCGGCGAAAGGCAGGATGATGGGGACTGCTCAGTCTTGCAACCGAGGCAGGTGCAAAGTCGAAGTTGTAGACAAAATCAGTCAGTGGAGTGCCCTTGTCTGGTGTTTTTGCAGAAATTGACCATGAGCACTACGGCTTATCCAATACACTCCATTTGTAGCCGAAATTGGTGGCACTCAGCTAGGATCAAGATGTGGATAGCATTTCTCTCTTGGCTAAATCAAGTCCAATCCACCTGCTTTCTTGCCCATTCCCTCTCGTAGTACTCCTCTCATGATACACCATAGCAATTCATGTGGAGGCCATTGCGCTGATTTGGCCAACATCAGATGGGGGAGTGGTTAAGAGGGGAAGAGAATCTGTGGTCCCTAACCTACATGGATTGTTTTGCAATTTTAATGGCAAAATCGAGAAAAGTGCGTTTTGCTCCGCAGCGAATCTTCGCTTTGTCTTGACAAACTCTAGTCAGTAGTGATGGGCCCATTGCCGACCTCGGTTATTCTAAGATTAGGGTCACCAATTTCGTAGGAACTGGAAGGGGAAATTTAGCCTTTGAATTCATAAGCACTTTGACGGTGCTGTGAGTGGTGTAAACACATTGCAGTGTTGTGTCCGACTACAGGCGAGATAAATTCATAAGGACAGCACTGCAACCAAGCACTGCGTCAGTTCCGGCCGACGATTGAATCTGCAGCTGGCGTCGTCGTGCTGATAAGCACCTCGACCCTATGAGGAGAATGGAGCACTGAAATAATGGATAGGCGAAGAGTGTACCGCTAATATATATAAGCCTGGTGACAAGAGAGCGGAGACTGCCTGGGTGTGAGTGTGCGCACCCCCGCGATTCCACTTTTGTACGCATTCAGTGTCTGCTTGTGCCCGGTATTCAGGTGATTATCGGTGCATTTGGGACACATGGCCGATTAAAATGGGCCAAAGTAAAAGGGACCGAATGCGAGCACTGGATCAAAGGGCCATGCGGTTGGCATTTGAGTGGAACTTCTGAAGGTTTGTACAGCAATGCAACTTCACGGGTCGAGGCTGTGCTCCAACCATTCGACACCATAGACGTCATGTTGTTGAGCATTTGCAATAAGAAGTGGCTGAAACTGTACTTGTCAGGGGATGCAACCGACAACGTGTAAATGAAGTTATCGGCGTGCTATTCTGTCTCCTTAGCTGACAAGGAGCCGCTTCAAGGTATCAAACTGACTTTGACTGGAAGAACGGCTTTAATCGGCATTGCAAGGAAAGCGAAAGCCACCTCAAGCAGAGAACATGGGCCAGAGTGTAACTAGCACATTGAAAGAGGGCAGCGGTGGGCAATAAAATGCTGGAGGGAGTTTAATAGCAATCGGATTTCGCTGTACTTTTGAAAGCAAAAGGCGAAAAATGATTGCCTTCTTTGACTAAACCCACTTCCCACATCTGCACATTTCTCCAAATGAGTAACCGCTACGTGAGAGGGATCTTCAGCCGTTCACTACCGATCCGCCTCCTAGCAACTGCTTTCCTGGGTCTTGCCAATAAAGGGAGGCCAACTTCGTCTTAGTTGCACTTCTCTACACAGGAGACCATTGACCACCGATTACTTACCATCAGACCTCAAGTTACTGGCTGTGCGCTCGCGCAGTCGACTGCGGTTCTCTGCAGTGCCATCGTGACTACCACGCTCGAGGTCGTCGAGATGAACAGGAGCATGCGATGGTCTCTCATATGTGCGCACCCTTCTAACGGCCTACTCCGGTGCAATCGAATGTCTCGATGGCTGGTCTGCTAAGTCGCTGGGACTCCTCTCATATACCATGCTGCAATGATTTGTCCTGTGCTCGAATTCTGCTGTGAATACAGATGGATACCACCGAGTATATAGTCGTTCACGATCACGGTCAACCTCGTTTATTGCCACTTTGTGTGCACAGGTTGTCCCTTAGAAGACGAACACCACTTCTTCTGCAGAGCCTGGCACACAATATAGAGCTGTACAGTTATCAATGGGCGAGCTTGGGCGGCAGAAGAGGACAGGAAAATTAGAGCTAAAGGCAAGTGGATGGAGTGCTGCAATCAGCGTTTGAGCTGATATGCTCGAAACACTTCATTCCCTTGTCCGCAGGGATCAGAAGCGGTACTAGCTAAATCAAGTCGTTCATCTGTACAAGTAACCATCACGGATATGTCTACTGTATGCTACCGGGTGAGGTCTCAGCATAGTGAAGGATTTGCAGTTGGGGAATAGGCTTTGGAATCGACCTAAAATAGAATGTTGTTTTAATGTTTCAGTCACCTGATGACTCCTGCGTTTGCACAATAACCTTTAATCTGACTTGCCTTCCTTTAACTGATTCATTTGACCTTCCACTTACTGATAGATCTATGGTTTTACTGACCTCCGCTCCACATTTAGAGGTGAGAAGCACATGGCGACAGTGCAGCCCACCATTCCAATGCGTGAGCGTGTTAATTTCATGGTGGCTGTAAGTGTACCCATTAAGCACCTCATTTTGTGCAACCAATTGCACGCCCTGCTACCCTACTTTGTGACTTGTATCAAATATGGAGACAAGTATGTCGTTTGTTTCTTAGTCTCACCTTGTGTACGTCTGAATGCGTTCCCATCAAACAGTCCACTCAGTCGCATACTTCTCTAGTGACCGATTCGCCTTCGATCTACAGTGACTATTTGTGAGCCTCTGGTGGAGTCTGCACATCATTTAGGCCATCAGAAGGCTATGACAGAGCATCAGTTAGTTTCTAACGGGTTCCCGAATTTGACTGCGAAGGTGTGAAATTGCAGGTAGTAAAAGAATGCTTTTATAGGGTCACACCCACACTTGGCAGCGGATCGTAGCACCGAACCCCATATTGGTCAAAATTATCTCACTGGAGTAAAGCCATTATTGCAAATGGAAATGAAAGCGATAAAAGAAGTGTTTGCCGTTGAAGAGTTCCTCATAATGGATGGTAGCCTCGTAGTTGAGCAGTAAGAAAGTTCATCAAGCCGACCGTTTCCTGGTGCAATGGAGTCTGCAAAGTAAGGACGTATGGGCTCAAATAACGTAAAAACAGAGGTGTGGTGGTCTGTGCATGCGGAGTGGTCGCCAATTTACAAGGACTCAAGTGGAAATAAATCCAAGGACCACTGTGATGGAGGCGAGCGAGGCTAAAGTGGTAAGAGTAGCGGAAGTAGACCCGTCGGCAGTGGCGGAAAGGGGAGGCGATGGAGAAGGCATTGGCTTGGTGATAAGGGGATTTGAGGAGGACATCCTTAACGTGTTAAAGATGGGGTTTCGTGTGGATGTGCTAGTAGAAGTAGATCCTCCAATAGTAGTAAATTCCGGAGTCGAGGCAGAACCTGTTGACGTGGTAAGCAGGGGATCGGAAGCAGACGTATTTGTAGTTGTGATTTCGGGAACCTGGGTGGATCCACAAGTAGAAGTACTACTACATGATTGGTGCGCTAAGATGTAGATTATGCGGTATTCTCTGAAGAGTTCCCCAATGAACCACTGTGCACCAAACTGGGAAGGGTAACGCAAAATGGAAATCATGGCACAAACACGAAAGCGGACGTGTACTTCCTTCGTGGGTTAGAGTTCGCCGTAATGTTGGGAAGCTAATCATGATGAAACATTCACAGCTGTCAAGACTATTTTATGCCACTCGATTTACGTGTTGACCTGCGCATTGTCGTGACGTATTATTTCTGCATACACTCACTGTGGTGTTGAGAACCACTGCACCTCATGGCGAAGTAATGCATGCTTACTCACTTTCTCAATATTCACCAGTAATTGCTTAAACTGTGAATTTTGAGAGTAACTTTAGTAGTGGTGGAAGTCAGTCTCACCTCCACACCAAATTGTGCCTCCATCTTATAGCACTTCCATTTCATACTCCTCTTAGTATCCTGCCGATAGCTGACATTCAACAGTCTGGATTGGGACGTGCCATCAGCCTATCAGCCGAGTGAACGTGCTGACGCTTGAAAGCATAAGCTAGAATTACAGACATATCCGAAATTGGATGTTTATACCTTCACGTCAGCCCGTCTTTATTCAAAAAAGGAAAGCCATGGATGAAAATAAAGGCATGACTCACCAACGCACACAGTCACGGATGTCCGTCCTGGTTGGAGGTCGGGACAGCCATGCTTATACAGACCTGTGGTAAGTAGGTAAGGCCACCAATAGGAATGGATTGGCCGACGTTGCATGAGAATTTGTAAAATAAGGTAGTGATAGTGTGATGTTGGCAAAAGTTTTGGGTTCAACGGACCAAAATCATGAATAATGATGCGATGGTTAGTGATGCTTGGTCTTGATAAATCCATCTGTTCCGACCAATGTGTGGAAGGCGACACGGCAATCTGCCAATACACCTCAAATTCGTGACCAGTCGCCTTTCGATGTTGCTGCACTCTGTTCATGTCCATAATCTCCCACTATCTCCACACGTCAACGATGAATTTGTTTTCTGATCCCTACGCCATAACAATTCTTTAAACTGCCCTGTGGGGCACATTAGTGACAACACTAATCGGTTTCTGTCCAAACCAAGAATTGTCCCAGTTTCGTTAGATAAAAGACGAAAACATGGACAGTGGTAGAAAGACAATTGGTGCAGATGACTGAATCAGACGGTATTTGACTAAAGGGAGCTATCGAGACCGCATGCACGATGACCAATCAGTTGCAATCAGGGCTGCATAGGGGCCAAATTAAGGCGATGAAATCAAAATTGAGGTATTAGATGCCGTTTAGGGACGTATGTGCTGTAAGTGGCTACACCAATCCTTCTTACGCTTACCTTGTTGCCACGAATCCATCAGCTTAGCCTGCTTGCAATGTGCAATATCGGTTGCTATGATCATGCACTGCTGAGAATACTACTCAAAGCAAAATAGTAATGTGTGGATCAGCTCACATGCCACTGGCAGGGCTAGCTAAGCAATGCAGACATAGTGAGCACTATAAATGAAGTCGCCATAACGCATTATAGCACTAGATTGAACAATTTGTTCATTATATTGGTGTGAAAAATTAGGTGAGCTAGGCTAAGTACTACTCGAAACAAAACAGTAATGTGTGGATCAGCTCACATGCCACTGGCAGGGCTAGCTAAGCAATGCAGACATAGTGAGCACTATAAATGAAGTCGCCATAACGCATTATAGCACTAGATTGAACAATTTGTTTATTATATTGGTGTGAAAAATTAGGTGAGCTAATTACAGGAGAGGACAATAACATTGTAAAAAAGATTGGAACAGCACTCGGCGATGCATTCTGATAGGCAGAAATGGCCAAAATATTAGGGCTTCCACAGTTTGCTAAAGACTAGTGTGGTTTAAGTTGAACGGAATGGAACTGAGTTGCACCGTTACGAATCATCTTGCGAATGGCAAATGTGGTCTTATTATCATCTTGCGAATGGCAAATGTGGTCTTATTTACATTTCAAAAAGTTCGGATCCAACTAAATTTGAAGTGCTGTTTGCTCATAAAAGCACTTTCCATTTTCCAGAATCCGATGAATACAAGATTCTGTTATTCGAGATTTACAGTTCCGACCAACAAAACTGAAGCACCAACTCACTTTCCAGTGCTGACAGGGCGATGTGATAGGTGAGACTAGACATGACAGGGCGATGTGATAGGTGAGACTAGACGTGGAGAGAAGAAGGACGTCACAACCACCGGTGGGTCTATGTTGCCCTACCCCCTCAGCTCTACTCCGCCTAATACAGGTCGATTTGAAGCTGTGGGCTCACAATCACCACATTCCACTGCAGGTGTGACTGGTCTTCTGATCGCGTTTGCATTGTGCTCGTTTGATGGAATCAGTGATGGCTGTAGGCAACTCTTTGGCGAGGTGAGTTGCACGTAGCACTAGAGCACACCACTACGAGGTCACAGAGTGCGTGAGTTGTCAAGCGACTTTCAGCGATGGTGAAGAGGAGTCGTGACGCATAGGAAGTAGGACTGCGTAATCATGGGTATGTAGGTGAATGTGCGTACCGAGCGTGTTTCATCCTATACCCTCCTATCACATTTTGCATTGCAAGGCATCGTTGGCCGAAGGTGTCGGGAAGCAGGGTAGTGGCTTCAAGTGTCCTTGGCTCTGCATCTAAATTCGCAACCGAATCTACTTTTCTGACCATCACCAACGCAGTGAGTGACTACAAGGCATTTCATCCAGATCAGTGGCATGGCACTTCTCACCGTACTATTAGCCTTTGGGTTAGAATTTCAATGTGGTCCCTAATTGGTAGTAGGACCAACTATGCAAACAAGGTCTGCTCTAAGAGTTTTTGTATCTTAATATGAAGAGGTGAGATCTTGGCAAGCGACTTGCTACCACCGGAGGGAGAATGGCCATTGCCAACGTGGCACCTGAAGTTCGAGAAACGATCATCCGCTTGTGTGATCACGCCAGTAATTCCTCTAAATAGCGATTAGCTCGTAGGATGTCCGATCCGACACACGATCCATGTTGTAAGGAGGAAACTCGAGACATTGTCGATATCATGATGACTTCGAACACAATCAGCCGCTGACTTTGGTGGATGGGGATATTTGGGGCACGATGAGCGTCACAACAGCAATAGGATTCCCAGTGCCAAGGAAAATTTGGCTGTTCTAGTAAAGCTGACGCTTGGGATGAATGGAGACCATTCTAACTCTCCAAAATGTTCACCTTTTTAATTCCTCGTGGCATCATCACGAGTACAGGAGTGAATTGACAAGCGGGAAGTTTCACAGTCAAGGAGGGAACAGATCCAAGATGCATTGACAGATGACTGGACGGATGGTTGGTGCATTCATCTTGGCTAACTGAATGCTATGCTGGAACAAGGGGATGAAGGCCTGAATTAGCAAAGCATTGGGTTGCTCATCAAGCATCAAATGAATGATGATGTGGTGGTGTTCGTGTGTGGTGTCCGGTTGTGTTTCAGCCTGCCTTGTTGAGGAAGTGCTTCTGCTGCCTACACATTTGAATTATTCCAGTGGGTATGTGTGTTGTGAGCACTTCATGCCTTGCCACATAGGTCAGAGCACACAGGTGCTAGTTTCGATTGCCGTAGCCGGCAAAGGATGAGTACCCTACTTCAATTGAGGTACAGGGTGGATGCTACTGTGTAAGTAGACAGTAGTACAGATCAGTGGCATGGCACTTCTCACCGTACTATTAGCCTTTGGGTTAGAATTTCAATGTGGTCCCTAATTGGTAGTAGGACCAACTATGCAAACAAGGTCTGCTCTAAGAGTTTTTGTATCTTAATATGAAGAGGTGAGATCTTGGCAAGCGACTTGCTACCACCGGAGGGAGAAT
>LWMK02000738.1:2805-21532 GCA_001693075.2 Taenia saginata
CAAAATTAGGTGATTCCTAACCGTCCTACTTTTCCACTCTCCTTACGGAATCGCTGTACGCTAAACCACAGCCTTGTAATCCTATGGAAGAAATGCAGTCAGGGGAACGTTAATAATACCACTAAATGCGTGTGGAACCAAGAGCATGCTCCATTTTTAGTAATTCGGGAATTGACTTTCGAGCCCATCTTTCTGACATTCCCAGCGGCCTCCAATGAACACCTATGCCTGACCCATGACATTACGCAGGTGGGCAACNCCCACTTCCACCTGCACTCTGCCGTTCATTCTAGCCGTAGATAGAGTAGTGCTTCACTCTTCCGCCTTCAGCCGTACATATCTCATGCAGCAACTGCGTGAGACAATGTGCAGTCTTGCATTGGCATCGCAACACCAAGCATAGGACCGGATTACTAGTCTTAACGGCTCATGCTCTTTCCCGGAAAACCTATCTTAGACATGCCCCAGGTGCGTGAATGTAGACCTTTCGAAGCCGTAGTTGTTGGTTGTTCTCCAGATGGCAAATGATAATGTCCGCACCCAACGCAGTGTCACTTGTCTACCCACTCACGCACAGAGGGAAACATAGATAATTACATTCTAGGGAGCTGAGCTAATTTTTACTTCATTGTTCAAAGTTTAGCCGTTTAGTTTGTCTTCATGGCCAATATCTTCTTCAGTCGCTAGCCTCTATTCTCGCTAGTCGTTAATCGGTGAGCAAACAGTCTTTCATCGACCACACGTCCTTTTGTCATTGGTCATTGATAACTTTTGTGCTCATTATGCAGCATTTGCTACTGCATGGCAGATGGGCAAAGCACACTTGTCTGGCAGCTACCATGAACGTGACTTAGGTGTGAGTGCAGATTTTGACGACTCGTCTCATGATCTCACTCATGTCTTTGCAATGGCGATTGTTGTTTTGCGCATGATTGGCTCCATTAATTCGGTGCTCCATTCCTTAAGCTGGATTGAGACATTCCGTTGAACCTGATGCATCCTTGATTTACTTTGCGAATCGTCAAAATTAGGTGATTCCTAACCGTCCTACTTTTCCACTCTCCTTACGGAATCGCTGTACGCTAAACCACAGCCTTGTAATCCTATGGAAGACATGCAGTCAGGGGAACGTTAATAAATACCACTAAATGCGTGTGGAACCAAGAGCATGCTCCATTTTTAGTAATTCGGGAATTGACTTTCGAGCCCATCTTTCTGACATTCCCAGCGGTCTCCAATGAACACCTTTGCCTGACCCATGACATTGCGCAGGTGGGCAACAAATGTGTTAACAATTCCTCAAGGGTCGAATCCAGCTGGATTTAAACTATCCTGTACCCTCTGCAATTCAATCACCTGCATTGTGGTGTCGTTTTCGCCTGATTATTCTGTTTGTTACCCTACAGCAAAATAAGTGCTCCTTCATTCAGTTAAGGGTTCAATTTATCTCGTTTCAGCTATTACCACTCTTAAGTGCCTGAGCTATTAGATCTATTTTGTGCTACCCTTTGGTGGTCAGCCCTACATGATACCTTTCTTTGCCATTTGAGCTCTGGTAAAGCGTCAAACTGCGCTGTCTGACAAAGAATCCAAGTGGGGCTGGAACAACTCGCACTCATAAAAGTGAGACTTACTAAGAAATAAATAAATCATAAGGTAGATTAGCTGCGCAAACACTGTAGATAAGCATAGACACTGCAGGTCCTTAAGTCCGCGGTTTTGAAAAATCGCCTAAAAATTGGCATTCGACCCCCAATCTCNCTGAAAAATTGCCTAAAAATTGGCATTTAGCCCCCAATTTCATAAAAACCTCCAAATCGGCCTAGCCAACTGCTCTCATAAGGTCGTATAAGCTAATGTGATGGGTATTTGCCCATGCAAATCAATGACTGCAGCAGTATGGCTCGTAGTTGTCTCTTCATGCATCTCAACAAATGGCAGAAATGAAGTCCCCACCCTGTCATATTTATCCTAGATGGAAAGGAATGAGGCAGCTAGGGTTTAATGATTAACAAAAAAATTATGGAAATAAGCTTTGGAGGAACCAAACCGAAAGTCAGACAGGCAGACGAGTACAATATTTCGTTAGGCTACGGATATGAACAAACAAACGGAGTAGTCGGCCTTCTTCTCCAGCTTCGGTGCACATGCATAAAACACTCCCACACCAATGCGAGAGCCACTGGAAAATGAGAGGAAGGCGTTGAAAATAGGCAGAGTCTAAGGACGATCATCAAATAAAGGCGGCTTCTCGAACGCTGGTGACATAATTTTGCATGAAACCGCGGTTTGCATACCCCTTGTGCTTTGTTGAGAAAGGAACACTCATGACAAGACGTATGGTTGATCCGTTTCTCGACTGCCATATTAGTTGCATCTGAGAAAAACATCAATAACCTTAGGGACAATAGTTTACCCGAGTCTGCAAAAGGCGTAAAGTTTTCGCACCTCACACAGCTGCCATGGCGGTGACGGCATCAACAAGCCCAATCAAACCGTTTCTTTAAAGTTTACCATGCAAAAAGCACAAATGTTCCCCATAGATTTCTTCGAAGCCCACAACTCCTGTCGCAGCCGGTGTGACTAAGAGTGATGGTGGTTTAAATGTCAATGCTGCTGTTCACTATTATTTTTCTTATGCTTCTTAATTAACATAGTCTCACCACAGATTCTACCTTTTACTTTTATGTTCTCATCCCCAATTTATCAAATCATTTACTTAATGCTGCACAAACCGAGGTGGCGTGCAGAACAAAGCGATGACTCGTATACATTAGAGGGGCGAATGTATGAGTGTGCGCCACCCATTGGCAATGCCACATCGCAAAATAATTAAAAGCGCATCGAGAAACCTTCTTGCATTAAGATCTATGTCTCGCGGTCGAGAATTAGACTGGACCTCAAAGTAGGGTCAAGACACATTGCAGATGTTTTGACACAAGAAACTGGCATTTAACCACCACCTGTTCCACTATTAGGGCATCGTGAAACAAGTAGATTTAACTGCTGAACTACCACCATTTGGTGGGTTATAAAAAGGAGAAGATACACCTGAAAAGGAGGCCGCAGGACAGTAACTTTGTTCTTTACATGTGGTGGCAAAGTTCAGCAAGTAGATGATGATTTGCATAAGCCAAGTGCCGTGTGGCACATACTTGTCAAATGCAAAGTAGGGCATGTTGAGAAGCAGACGCCATATGATAAAGGGTGCTACCACAACGTTCTGTGAGGCGAACATGAGGTCCATGTCAAGCATTACCCGCCACCGGCGTGAGGGTCCCACAACTGATGGGTTGACAAAGACAAGTTCAAGACACCAAGACTCGCTGACGATGGCCCTCAGCTTCGATTGGAATAGCTCTGATTTAGAACCCATTGCATCCTGCACACCCACATGCATATACGCACGTACCCATCAGTACAAACTTTACTTTGCATGTGCATAGCGCCCGTGAGAAAACAATCCACTTGTGCTTCCCTCCGGCAGTTCCAACGCGTATTGGATGTTGGTGCTCTACAATCAACTGAGGTGTGCATGTAGAGTAGCTGACAATGAGTGAGTGGATGTAAATCATNTCAAGACACCAAGACTCGCTGACGATGGCCCTCAGCTTCGGTTGGAATAGCTCTGATTTAGAACCCATTGCATCCTGCACACCCACATGCATATGCGCACGCACCCATCAGTACAAAATTTACTTTGCATGTGCATAGCGCCCGTGAGAAAACAATCCACTTGTGCTTCCCTCCGGCAGTTCCAACGCGTATTGGATGTTGGTGCTCTACAATCAACTGAGGTGTGCATGTAGAGTAGCTGACAATGAGTGAGTGGATGTAAATCATTATAGAGTTAATAGTTTTGTGGTTATGAAATAGGAATTGTAAGCCAACTTCGCAGAAGATGCAAGCTGGTGCACGGACATAGATGCTGGAGAATGGCTTGAATGATAGGCAAGGGACCGCTCACTCTTCTCCGCCAAAAGCAGAAGCAGCAGAAGCTGCAGTAACAATCCACTTGTTACCTTCAATTTTAATGGACTCTTCGTTTTTATGTCAGACTTAGCGTTGCATAGTTCGGGTGTTGCATTTGCAGGCCAAGACGCCCGTAGAATACAGAAGGTATCGTCTAAACCTCGGCGCTGCTAGACGCTCCAACAGCGTGTTAGGATGTTTTAAAACCATCGTTCTCGTGTAAATGGTACCTTCGAAGACTTCGCGACCTCGCAGCAGCTGCAGCACTAGAAGAAGGATTGTGACGATTTGACCGCTCTAGATGGAAGCGAAAAACAAAGCGGTGCCACTAGTTCTGAAATAGCTTAACTTCTACTATATTTGCAATAGCTTGATATCTTTAATTACTTGTTGGATGAAAAAAGTGGGATCATGCAACCTGAGCGGAAAAATTGTTGTTGATGTGAACCAGCTCGTCATCATTTTTCATAGAGTGCCATTTTTTGCATTTAAATCACGTCTAGCTTTAAGGACGAGGTTCATTTACAAAGGGTGCTACCTGATTTTTCCATTCGTTTTGGGAACTGATGGCGTACCTTAAGCAAAACGGAAAATAAATGCAGGCTTTTTCATCTTTTTCCCTTCACGATTACTTGCTAACGGATACAGTCATGGCGAGCAGTGAATGGCAATCCTCCCAAAGTTAATTGGACACCTCTAGTTGAGTGCAAAGATTAATGCAGGAGAACATTCCTGTTTTTCCCCTCTATTTTGCGCTTAACCAATCCACCTACCATCCCTCTAGTCCTCCTCAACCTGCCAACTTATGGACCTACAATTAAGCTAAAGCGTAAAGTCAGTGGACGAAAAGTCTATAGCTAAAATTCACTCAAATGGGAATGAAAAGAGTGCGGCTCAAAATCCAATTTTATGTTGCACTGTGGACATTGCAATTCATTGGTTTACATTCGTGATGTGATTTGCAATCCACCTGCTTTTGGCCCTTATCAGACAGCATGTTTATGGTACTAATTTGGTGTTTGCAATGCATAAATAGCATCAGCGATTTCGAAGGGACTAGGCAAAGTAGTCACTAGCCTCCAAGAGACTTTTTCAGAACCAATCAAGCCGAATTTGATTGAGTTCTGTGTCCATCAGCATTATTTGACTTTTGTGAGTTTTAAGCGCTTATAAGGGGTTGCTTTATGCCAATTCATGAAATTCCTTCGCACTTTACTTTGGGGATTAACTTGTTAGTGCTATTTGTAACGGGATGTAGAAGCCATTGCTAAGGCAGGTGTTCAAGATGAAGGAATTAAAATCAGGCTCAGCTTTTCTAAAACACTGCTTTTATCTTGACTCTCAATGTTTACTAATTATGCTGCTCACTTTTGATTTAGGGATACATAAATTAACTTTTTAGCTGTAACTTTAAGTTATGCAGAGGTACTATCTAGTCCTCAAATAACTGTTTTAGCCGGAACTAGAAGCATAATCACAAACGATTGTCGCAAAAGATTCAGCAACGAAGTTAGGCGCATACAGAGACAGACAGTGATCTAGATTGCCTGCATGGAAGACGAGCATGCTATTAGGATGCTAAACTAGAGAGTTAAATTATGCTTATTTTGGCTTTGTTTCTCAACTATACATTCCAGTAGCAAAACCATTTAATGCACCGACAATCCTCAAAATGGTATGGCATCCCTTCCAGCTCTGTCTGCGAATTTTAGGTTTCTTTGAAATTTTGCTGTTGTAATTTCTTAGCTTTTCCAGTTTGTATGTCTTTATAAGAGCATTGCCAAATAAGCTGTACTTTCCAGAACAATTCATCTCTGTTAAACTTTTTGACGCATTACGCATCTTGTCTACTAAATTAAAGTAACAGACACAAGTGCTTTCACCTTTTAATCACAGCCATTTCCCAAGGCGTCATTATTGAAATTACCACAGGTGTTCATTGTTTAAAAATGAACTGTGGCTAAACGCCAGACAAATGAAGCAGAGAAATTGCTGGAAGCAGATGATTTGTATGCATTGCCTTTAAAATCCTACGCGAGAAAACTCATAATGGATTGATTCGTAGAATGCGACTGAGACTCATGCTAATCGCCTGTCAGCAGCTCTAGGTCCACTTCGTTCGAGCTTTGCTAAAGGCTTCATTTAGTGTTTTTATTAGGCTGCACTCATGCTTGTACAGGCAGACATTTTTAAAGCAGCCTTCACGTAATGAAAATGTCCACAACATTTTCTTCCTCTTCTTCTCTCAAGGTGTATCACCGAAGCCTTGAGATATGGTCTAAACTCACTTAGATGCATAAGTTGACGAATTTATTCTAAAAACCGTAAAATCAGTAATGCACTGGTATATGTACCCTTTAATAGCATACCCAACTGTACCGTTAATTTCAAAACAAGGTGATGCACTGAAGATATAGATCTGCTATCAATTCTAAGTGGCAGCGCCTGCAATAACCCAGTGCTATGTTCGTTTCCATAGGCGCCAAAGTATTTTACGTTAGATTAAGACCTCTACCTTGTTTCTAGCTCAATGCTGGGAGAAATCCCGACATGTGCATCGGGTTAAAACAGACCAGCAGGAAGATTTTTCGAGCCAAAAATGCAATTAATTGTGGGTTACTAAAATTACCACCCTCTTTAGGCAAATGCTCTTATTCTAATGCAGCAGAAATAAAAGACATTTGTTTCTATATTTGAATCCGACAAAAATTCTCGGTTAGTATTTGCTGCAATGAATATTTGCAGATGTAATGGGACCTAGCAAAATTGTGCCCTTTCCTTGCTGTTTGCCACAGCATGCAAATACGCTTGAGCATAAAAACTGAATTGAATTGGATCGGTGGTCAATTTTCCTCTGTAAAACTAGAAAGAGTGCATCTAACAACTGCTTCCAGGTTTACTATTCTGACATGAGATGGGACTAATGAATAGGTTTCTTTCGATTAACTTCAGGTGTGACTGATTTTGAGGCGCGAAAGTTTCGTGGAGACTACTAACCTCAAATTTATTCTCGCCAAAATCGTAGTTGCTTTTGATGCACCTTGGTAGTAAATAGGTTTTAAATGCATTTACTGGGCTGAAAGAAGCCAATACAGGTTGAGTGACATTGGCATCTATTTAATAAACCAACGGAGTGCAGAGTTTATAAGGCAAGCTAGCGTCAAATTTCCTGATACGGTGTTCTTTACTCCCATTTTAACACATTTTGTCACAAAGGGGAAGGAAATGCACAGAATTTGACAAAAGATTAACTATTCAATCGCGAGTAACTGAAGGCTTATGATGGAGTGGAACATTGCAATGAAACGTGAATGAAATTAAATGAGCAATTATTTCCCTAAGGACAATATGGGACTCGGTTTAAATGATTTAGTTGTACTGACTGGTAATGAAAATTGTAACAGAAACGCAACTTACAGTCACGAATGACAGTTGCTGTGTTGTACGATTTCATCTTAGTGGAGCCCTTGGCAGCATTTTCAATTTCAACTGCCCATAACGTAGTGCGGAGAAAGAAACGTCATGTGGTGTTAACGATTGTTGCATTTTTTTTCTTATCCGGCCATGGTAGCAGATACTAACTACCCTGGAAATAATAAGAGTCTCCTTATATAAACTGCCTATGCTCGAGTCCTACAACCAGTGATTCTGGCTTCTCTTTTAAATATTTGGTCCCAAGAGTGTCGACGTCAAAATATTAAAGTAGTTTTTTATTCGGCTAGGTGCGCAAAGCATATAAATGAGCAGTTTGCCTTATGTATTTTAGCAACACCATACACTCCATCATCTTTGCTAAAATATTTCTTACCTCTCCATCGTCTCCCGACTGACTCACTTCACAAAATGCTGCTTCTCTTAGACAACTGCTTTTCACGTTTACAGATATCGTACCTAACGACTTGTCATNCCTCTATTGTCTCCCGACTGACTCACTTCACGGATGCTGCTTCTCTTAGACAACTGCTTTTCACGCTTACAGACATCGTACCTAATGACTTGTCATTTCTGAAGCGCCTGCACCCACTTCCATTTTCTCAGCAACCACAACCGCGCAAAAGTGTTGTAGGTATCTCATCGACCGGTGAACGACGAGGTTGCACGCGTATGGCACGGTGCCTATTCGTTGCTTATGTGGTGATTAGTGAATATGGTTTCAATGAAAACACCGAGAAACTGTTTCATTGTTTCCAATGAATCAATATGCACTGCTATGCCGAGTCCCATCGAATAGTGGTAATTTGTTCGTGTCATGTTGCATTGTGCAACCTCAAAAATGGCATTATCTCTTTCATTTGAGCAAAGTAATTTCCGATGTACTACATGGGCTTGCATCTTCATTACAGTTACCCCACAATTTAGTGAGAACCTACTTTCAGGTGTAGCAATGACTACCATATAGAACACAACATTTTAGTAAATGCAAAGCTCTCCTCTTATATTGGGTGCATGTCTGGTCACAAAGCACATAGATGAGTGTGCGTTCATGGAGGGGACTTTAGGACAGCTTATTCGAGAGCCCAAAAACGCAAAAAAAACATTTTGATTACGTACAACTTGTTTAAAAATCCAGTAGCTTACAAGTGCGCGCTAAACTGCCAATCAAGTGAGGTTGCTGTGTCATCGTTGGAAGCATCTAGACTAACGAGGCGATGTAAAGCGATGCAATACAGTTCGAAGTTGGCCCTATCGTACTCACCAGCAAAGCTCAATTAATCCTACAAAATCAGGCTGCCTGCGCCAGAGATTCCGCAATCAACTCAAAATTTTTACGGCATAAGTCTTCTTGCCTTGCTATATCAACATTGTAAGCAGGAGGTTAATAATCTCACTTAAATACCGATAAAAATTTGCCGATTCCACTTATGCATTAGCGTTTGCTTGCATTCGACTCAAAAATTCTTCCTCGATTATCTGCAAAAGTGAGGAGATGAAGGCGTTACTATAAGCTTCCACATTGAACTGTCTGATGGACAAAGGGGTACCTACAGAAATGCCTTGAGCGCATGTGTTGGATATTGTGCGAAGCATTCTGCACAGCAAACGCTTGTTTCTGAACCATCCATTTTTAAACTAGAGTATTGTAAAGTAAAGACTAAGCATGGAATTACAAAACTGTGGCTTTAGAGCAGAGAACAAGAATGTGGCTTTAAAACAGAGAACACACTGGATTTTGATAAGAGATTAGTAGGCGCACACTCACAAATTTGCATTTTATAGAAATGCTTGCGTAGTGAATCAAAGTCTTCAAATGGTTGGAGGCACAGGCTGCACACATTGTGTGTCCAAACTTTTTCGAGGTTAAAAGAAAGTGTTTTTATCTTTTGTTGCATAGGAGTGTACAAAGCAGGAGCGGTTGACAGGTTTTGCAATGTTCCTTACCTTTTTGATGGCACAGTAGCATCCCGAAAGTTCTTAGGGACGTTGGACAAAGTGGATAACTTGCACTATAGATTACTAAAATACATTAAAACATAAACTGGGATCCTTTCATCGTGAGTGCTCTGTACGATTTGACCAATCACTTAGCTATTCTTTGTCACTTGTATGAAAGTGGAGTTTTCAATTTAATGCGTTTAGTTTATTTTTAAGCTGTCGCAAAGCGCTTGTCCACAAACACGACTATCCATACCCAGTTATACAACGTTACTTATGCACCTAGTCACATACATGGCAATGGATGCGCATAAAGAAGTAAAGCTAAAAATGAATGGCGCCTACCTTGGTGGTAGTAAGCCAAATGTGCAAGTCCTAAGATGATGCTTCTGAATACAGCGGGGCACCCTGAACACCCATAAACGTTCATTTTAAAGCAGAGAATGCTAAGCCTCGCAGAACCTTGCGAGAAAGTGGATGATGAGTTCGGCGGATAAGCAAAGAACCTTCCGGATTTGACCTCAGCACTAAGGATGAGCGAAGCGCAGAAGAGTGGTAGTCGCTTGTTTGGTCAAAATTTTGAGTAGTGAGGTTATGCTATTTAAGTTCACCTCAATTCAAATGCCTGCTTCTTCGTCACGCGCTCTCATTGAAAAGCCATTTAAAACTTAATTTTCCATGTAAGGGCTAAGACGTTGCCTGTTAAGTAGGGCTCTTCAATGTACTGGGTGTTTTGAAGGACTGCATTTTTGTGTGCATTAACTGAACCCAATCATTTTTTGTCAGAATGAGAGAAAGCTGCTCATCAGTCCAAAACACGTATAGATAAATAATAGGCTATGAGCTGGTCATTAAAATAGCCAATAATTTATTATTAATGAAGATGCTTTTAATCTTAGGACTTTAACTGCACTCGTTGTTTCTGCCTAGCAACAAGACAAGTGCATGTTTGAGACCCTTGACCAATTGTGGCTACCTGTTCCTGGACTTGCAGCCATCACTGGTTGTTTAAATTATGTGATTCGTCTTGCAAGTCCTGAGGCAGATTCAAACATGTTTTGCACTACAGTAAGCACATCTGTTAGTTGCGTATGAGACTTTTGCATTGTAGAAGTAGGTTTCGTGCCCTAATGTTCATAAGGTTTTCGGGTACATGAGATGCTCTCTTGAAGAATGAGGTATGTCCTCGCTGAGGGAGTGTTTGCCATATATCATTTGAGGATGCCAAATTCACCCACTTAATTGACAAAAACCTTAAAGACGCTAAGTATTAATGTCTTGGTTCACCTCACATCGTGGCGCATCCGAGAACCATTCAGGCAAGTGATGTCTCCAACGGCGACCATAACAGAGAGGTATTGAGAAAATAATCGCAAGACTGAATGCAACTAAATCGTACTTCCTCGTTTTCTTCCAATCTCATTCTCAAATACTCGGCCTTGCCCAAATATCCTTCGCAACAGCAGAGCGGCAAAGATATTGTGCGTAAGGCATCTGATAGCTTACCACAGTCACTCTCGATGATGGCCTTTTGGTAAGTCGTAATAGTTGAGAGCCAGACATAGAAGTGGTCCTTCTCTCTTCCACGTATGGGAGTAATTCTGGCATTGAAACGAATGTGCAATGTTCCATCGATTCCAAATAGAGCCCTTTTTGTATGCGCGCCCAATTTTAGACGTCAGCTGTGGCTAGGGTGTAAAAAAGTGACAGCTTCATTGCCATGATGCCAATGATTTTGGACCTAGGGCTCTCTATTCGCATCTTCGTCCCATTTTTGCCATTAATGACACTTTTAGCTACCCGTTGTCTAGGCTGAACAGTTGACAAAGTGCTAACCTTCGCTTAAGATTATTCCATGGTAGCTGCCTCACTGATCCAATCAATGGGAGATTGCAAATACTTTTTCCTATAAAAGGTGTTAATTTGTAATTTATTTCTACGGCGATTTTGAGGCATATCAATGATGGGGACATATAAGTTTTTTTGAGGAAGGGAGAAAAAGTTGGGTTCGTTCTACCGAGAAGGCTAAGATTGCTGCAGCACCAGGAAGGCGTTCATCAATCATCAGGGCTTGAGACCACGTGAGTCCACATGCATATGCATGCATGTCAACTTGCTTAACTAAAGCGAATCCAATGGCCCTATTTCGCGACCGGGTTTTGATTGAAGTGTTAACCACTCGACTACCGACCCTAATTTGCGAATTGACTGGTGTATCGTTTGCAGCACTACTACCGCCCCGATACAAAGAGAAGAGATGCTAAGACTATTAGTTTACGAATGTGTGGTCAGAGGCTTCATTTTTAAGACTGCTTGTTGTAAAGTTTAACAAGATTTGCTACGCAGAGATTACAATGCAAGAGGAACGCGTCCTGGTCCCATCAAACACAGACCTTGCCCGAAGGGCAAATTTCGCTAAAACGCACAGCGAGAAGTTCAGAGGATTGCTTAAGATTATGTTTGCCAGATTCAATAACAAGTCACGTCAAAATTTCTTCATTTTGATGCAAAATAACCGATACGAACGCACTAGATTGTGCGACATTGCACCGTCGCGGTGGAAAATATGAAGGTGTTACAATCGATTTCATACAGGCAGCATCAGTGAATGAGGCCATTGGTCTTAATCGTCGGCTACACTGTGACAGTAAGAGGGGGTTGCAAAAGTGTGTACGAGAAGGAAAACGAATGAAGGGAGAGTAGAAAAAGAGTTGTTTCTTGATGGTAATGGACCAGTAAGGTGGTTTCTGAGTTAGTAGGTTAACGTGAGAATAAACTGTTTCCCATTCGCAGTTAGTGAGGTTATGTTGTAAGGTGGGGTTTTTGTTCGCTTCAGAGGTTGTCAGCATTGGCCCAGCCTATAGGCTTGCAAGACCTCAATTGAATCACTTCATTGTGGAGTAAATGTCTTTTGTTTATGAACCCCATTTGTCATGAAACACGTATTCAATTTCAGGAAGAGGTAAAATTGAACCCAAATATTGCATTCCACGCCACCAAATCTAGAGTCACAAGTATAAATTGCTCCTTTTACACAACAAAACTAGAATCATGTAAGCAAAACCGATAAAGAGAAATATGAATACCTCCATCAATTCAGCATTATTAAATTCACATGAATTTGAATCTAAATTCTCGTTTCACTCCACCACCACTAGACATGTGTCACCTTCACATGACACACGTGAGTGAAATTGATAAAATTAAATCCAATTTTCTCATTTTACCCCTCCACCACTAGATACACGCAAGCAAAATCGAAGAAATTAAATCTAAATTTCGCATTTCTCTTTGTCATTACAAGACTCATCTTAAAGAAAGCGATAAATTTAAATCTAAATTTCTCCTTTTCACTTCACCATCACTAGATTTACGTGAGCGAAATCGGTGAAATTAACTTTAAAGTTTGTATTTTAGTCCACCAAAACCAAAGCCTCGTAAGTGAAGTTAATGAAGATTAAGCTAATTTGCTTAATTCACTCCTCCACTACGAGCCTCTCCCTTGAGCCACCACATCTTGACTCACCTGAGCAAAATCAGTGAGGATAAAACCAAATAGCTCCATCCTCTACACAATCAATGGACACGATTAAGCGAAGTTGATAAAGAAAAGGCTAAATCTCTACTTCTTCCAACAAGAGCTAAAAACACGTGATGGAAACTGATGGAGACGGAGCTATATTTTTAGTTCCACTCCTCGATCTCGACATCCGTGAGCTAAACCGAGGAAAATAAAACTGGAATTACTTTCAATCCACCACTAACAGAACACACGCGCAAAATCAGTGAAAACAAANTCATTACAAGACTCATCTTAAAGAAAGCGGTGAATTTAAATCTAAATTTCTCCTTTTCACTTCACCCTCACTAGATTCACGTGAGCGAAATCGGTGAAATTAACTTTAAAGTTTGTATTTTAGTCCACCAAAACCAAAGCCTCGTAAGTGAAGTTAATGAAGATTAAGCTAATTTGCTTAATTCACTCCTCCACTACGAGCCTCTCCCCTGAGCCACCACATCTAGACTCACCTGAGCAAAATCAGTGAGGATAAAACCAAATAGCTCCATCCTCTACACAATCAATGGACACGATTAAGCGAAGTTGATAAAGAAAAGGCTAAATCTCTACTTCTTCCAACAAGAGCTAAAAACACGTGATGGAAACTGATGGAGACGGAGCTATATTTTTAGTTCCACTCCTCGATCTCGACATCCGTGAGCTAAACCGAGGAAAATAAAACTAGAATTACTTTCAATCCACCACCAACAGAACACACGCGCAAAATCAGTGAAAACAAAGAGAAAAATTGAACTTAAATGAAACAAAACCAGGCCGACGTGAGCAAATAAGAAGAAAAAAAGCTCACTTGAATGGGTCACTTCACCACCACCAGACTCCCGTGAAAGAAATGGATGAAATCACTGCTGAAATTCTTGCTTCACTTCACCACTACTAGGCTCACATGAACAAATGGAAGAAAGCAAATCTCAATTTATCGTACCACTTCATCAACACTAGACCCACGTGAGAGGAGTCGATGAAATTAACGCTGAATTTCTCCTTCCACTTCACCACCACTAGGTGCACGTGAGCGAAATGGAAGAAAGCAAGGCGAATTTGATAGTGTTACTTCACAACCACCACCGCATGGACATTTATGCTTTGCATACAGATTTTTGACCTTGTGATACCAAACTCTATTTTGGATGTAGTTATTTACAAAAGATAAAGAGATTACTTTAGCTCTTGTGAGCTGGTCTAACATAGTGTGACCTAGTCTTTTCCCATGTTTTTTGAAAGCAGGCCATTTTCGGGAGTAAAGCTTTCGTAATTACAAACAAAACGATGGCGTTTTGCAATTTAATTGCAAGACTGCCTTTTAAGTGTAGTGATGTGAAGATGAAGCCAAAATGTACACTCGAAGGAGGAGGCAATTTTAATGAGTAACTTCATCAATCAATGTTCAAAGTGCTACGTAAAATAAAGCGTGCGAAGCAGAGTAAATGATTACAAAGTGACCATCTAAGATAGGTGCAGTCACCCTTATCGTTTAGGAGTAAAATAATGCAGTAAATATGATCTTAAGCAAATGCAACTTCAATCAATCCGTTGACTCTAAAAATTCACTTCCTATTGAAACACTACTCTGTACGCATCATTCTGCTTTTTAAGTGCCTTCACAATTCTCTTGACGGTAATGGATAGTGTTATCGACCGGAGCACTGACAAGATAACGACTGAAAAATGCGGGCGGTACATGACGAAATAGAAGGCATGCGTGCGTATAGAAGCAGTGGAAAGATGAGGAAGTAAATACTGGATCCTCCACAGGCATAGCAATTGCCTTGCAAAATATCACTAACAAGTCTATGCATCAAGACTTGAGGTGGCGTAATAAAGGTTCGTACGAATTTCTATTGCATGGTCCATGGAATGCCCCAGAACTGGAAATATCACTTCTTGATCCAATTTGGTGAACACTAGATTATACGTGCTACCCAAGTAATTCAGTAAAGAGTTTATTGCAGAATCATTGACATATTTTGTCAATTTGACTGCTTCCTACGCACCTGTTGGTGGCCGCTAAAATACCTTACCTAAGCCAACTCATTGAGGCATTATGGATGCTTAAATGACGCTACTAGATAAGCGCCTCTCAGTCTTCACAAAGAATGGAAATATTTGCATGGACTTGATATTAACCAGGTACATAGTTGTAGCCCTCGATTCGAGCTCACGAATGAATGTTACATCTCACTACATCCTAAAAGTGCATTCGCTAGCTCAGTTTAGTTGGGTATTACCTATTAATTATTTTGCTCTACCGGCGAGAGTTCCTGTTCACCACTATTTAGCTTACCGAAAAGCGGTCAAGCATATCTAAAGCAGAGTAATCACCGAAGCAATATCGCAGTCAAATTTGTAGCAATAAGCATTCATTGATCCCTCATGTAGCTTAAGATAGCCATCGCGAACAGCATCACACACAAAAACAATTTGCATGGTCAGGCATTCTGCATTTAAGTAACTACGCAACAGTTACGTGCATGATTTTAAAGAAGCGAAGAAAAGAATACACGTCAGCCATCCTTGGAATGCAATAATCATTGATAAGCTCGGTTTTATTTGGCATAATGTGTTACATTGCTCGTTGCAGCTAGTTTAATCTTTCGAATTTAAACACCCTTCTTTTACTTTTTACGCATTATGCACCATCGCTTCATATAAATGTAGTTGAATTGGAAAATAGCAATGTCCTCATTTACCTACGTTTAAAACCCAAAGCTAGAGGAGCGAGAATCTTTCTACTTGACTACTTGGTGCAAGGTAACCTCAGCATCGTGCAATTTTATGAAACGTGTGGAAGTAGCCCATCCTAAGAGTAAAGATCAGATTACGGGAAGACACTTTTGCCATTGCATGTTGCTCTTCGTCGCGCATACAGCAGCCATTCATCGACAGGCCTTTTGCACATTTAAAATAAACGAAGGCGCTTGCCATCTTGGCCAAAGAATCAAATGCCCCTTATAAGCTTAAATCGACAGGACTTTAATTAATTGCGCTACCGCCTCCTTCGTGGCACACAAGTTTGTGATGGGATCAGCTGATATTTGGGTGATGTCGTCTCGGCCCTAAATTAATGCCACATTGCTATAGCAAGCATGCGCCTTTCATGTTCCCAGGTCATGGAATGCACGGCATCCTCAAATTCGTCAACACTTCGAAGACGGGAAAATACCTGCAGACTACATTAACACTTGTCATTAATAAAAGTGACTTGGCAACACCTATTTAGCCTGGTAGTGGTTTGGTGATTTATTGAAATATAGTTTCGCGGATTCTTGTTAATATTGAATTATTAAGAGGTTAGTTCAAAACTATTTAGAAGGTATCACAGATTGTGCATTGCTTTGCGCTGCTTTCTCTTCGATTATTGACTAGTTGTAAAGGCAAAATTTGGCAGGCGCTGCCAAGCCGCATGAGTGAAGAATGCAGTGACAGCATCAAGTGAGGCGATGCAACTGTCTCAATGCCTATCTGCCAAATACAAAAAAGCGGTAAATTGGGTAGATGGAAATGAAATGGGAGAATTTTATGCATCACAATGTCATAACTTGTCAACTACGCATTTATTCAGCATGACGCTAGCCCAAGTCCTTTCCGACTAAAAATCTGATGATATAGTGTTACTTGAGAAAGGAATAAACCGTAACAATTCAAGCCAGTTGAGGAACGGCGGTCAATCGTTGCGATACAGTATTGTGTTCTCAACAGTTTCGTGGTAGGGAATTGGAATGGCGACTTCGAGTTAATAAAAGGGACAACTTAACATGTGGAATTGAAAGAGAAGTCAGTATGCTGTGGAGCGGTAGAGACAATCGATTTCGAAAATCGATTCTATTGACCTTTTGTTGATCACTCAAACTGAAGGTTATTTTGCGTGTAGATAGGTGGGTTTCTGAAATGACGCTTTCACTCCTACATATGCGGGCCTCTTTTTGGCAGAGGATGTGACAACATTACAAAATAAAACCCTACAAAATTTGTTTAATAAGGACAATAACCTAATCATGAACATGTGCTTTGCGGCACGTTATCTCGCTAAGTATGTTACTTAAATAGCTTTGGTGTGGCGAAAATAAGTGACGCTCATTATATGAGTAGGTAGTGGAGGAAGAAACTGCACTAAGTAACGTTCGTCCCCAATTTTTCTATCGTCAGAATTTTTCTCATTTTATTAAAATAAATTAAGTAAATTTTGAGTTGATTAAGCGAAACATCATTCTCTCCTTGTCCTGAACATAGGACTGAACATCCGACCGAAGGATGAACTGTTCAAGGAAGAAGAATGGCCCTGCTGCCAAAATTATTTCTCCATCAACATGTGATACAACAGCATTGGGAATGGACTTCTCAAGCATAAAGACAATGAGGGAGTCAACATCATTAACACATTCATCGTCTCACCAAATTTGCATTCAAACAGACTCTGATAGCTCCAAAAATTTCGATCCGAAACTCCAAAGCATAGAAACCGGTTACAGTAATAGCCACAAGGAGGAAGTGAGGAATCGCTGCTACTTTCAGAGCTAGATTTACTCTTAATGTGCCTAAGGGTGAGCTTGTGGTGTTCAATGACAAGGAGGTAAAAGCAGTGGCATAACACATGAGCACCCATGTGACTGCTTGAAATTGAAGAAACCACTGTTTGTTCTTGATCGCCTGCAAGTTGGTGGTAAGAAGTACACTCTTGGACTGCGGCAAAATATTGGGATTATCTTATGCATGCAGTTCAGGTGATAGCGAACGAGTGCGCCGTTGCTTGACTGAATTCTGACTATTTGTGAACTCACGCTGTCGACTTCGCAGCTGTCCTGAAATTTCAAAGGCTAATCTTTGCGCATCGTCTGCATTGCAGATGAGATTAAAAAAGACTGATTGTCCAGTTCTTCTGCAAATGATCGTACAGGGAATAGTATGAGTCAGCCTGTTCTGTGTAACTCTTTGAATCCACTCCTAGAGACTCACACGGGCCGATTTTTCAACGATTTCGCATGGCTGGGCGGAACAAATCTGGTAATCTATGGAGGGTGTGGTTACAATCTACCTCACAAACATTTACCCCTTCTTGACCATATAGACCAAAATACTAGTGAACAGTGAACACACTTCGAATCCATTTGGTAAGGTTGGAAAGACGCACCCGACTTAAAGTGAACATCCACTAGGGGAATTTCAAATAAACCTGACCTTACAATAAGCGAATGTGGAAGCACGTAAAGGATAATCCTAGGCTGGATGGTGCAAGCCTTCTTGATTGAGGTAATCTTTTGAAAAATTGTCTAGTGGACAGTAAAGACAAATCCTTAACCTGGTCTTAGGGAAGATAAGAAACACATGCATAATTCTAATAGAACACATTGCTACACACGGACTGACAAACTGCAGCCAAATATGCATAAATGAATTAGAACAAAGTGGTACACATGTAGAATTTATCAGCCAAGAACATGCATAGTTTTCAGTTAAGTAATACATGTATTGGGGCCTTACTACACATAACCTCGCTTCTTTTGCTTCAATTTTAGCAGGAATTTTTGAACTTGACTAGATGTCTAGCAATTATTCTACAATTGCGCAGAATAATTAATTCGGGTTCTAATGTGTGTTTAGCCTTCCCGGTATTTGTTGTGCCCTTGATCGTTTGCCTGCCCAATGTGTAAATTAAAATAATTGGATCCGATTATAAAGATTTTGGGTTAAGCATAAGGCTCCTAAGTGCTGGCTGCTTGCAAATTGGGATATAACTCCTTACCTGTTCATATTTATACGTCTGCATATGCGCCATGAATACAGGAATGAGTGAATGTGTCCTTGTGC
>LWMK02000739.1:0-14642 GCA_001693075.2 Taenia saginata
ATTTGACTTGTTGTGCCTGTTTGGCTTAAGCGACAACCACTTTAGTGGTCGTCTTTCCGGAAGCCAGAGTCCACGCAGATGTGAGTGGAGTGAATGTGCGATGCTCCGACTAAGCACTTAATCGCGTTTCGTGGTGCAGTAGGTAAATTGAAACTGACTAACATCCACTTTCTTCCNCAGTAGGTAAATTGAAACTGACTAACATCCACTTTCTTCCAGCTAAGAGGCTCGAATCACCGGCAGATGCTCCGCCACATCGTACTCCATCGCAGGCACAATATTTGCACTCAGTCATTCATTTTGAATGAGCTTCTCTCCATCGCATCATTTTGGCCTTAAGCGCAAAAGCGAGTTGTCAAGTTCACCCTACTTTTTTCAGGCCACTTTGTCGTCGTCAGCTTGTCCACTATGCCGCACCATGGAGAGGT
Source organism: Taenia saginata (assembly GCA_001693075.2). Lineage (NCBI taxonomy): Eukaryota > Metazoa > Platyhelminthes > Cestoda > Cyclophyllidea > Taeniidae > Taenia > Taenia saginata. The sequence goes on from LWMK02000739.1 coordinate 429, forward strand.
GTTGGATGTTGGCCTCGAGTGTGGCTGAGTCCCCACCCGTGTACAACATCGCCAATGCAGTGAGTATTGTAGTGCTCACTCAGTCCATTAGCTGTTCACCAAACTGGACCAGGACATACATACATGGATATGTTTCACTAACACTGGTACCCGGCTTATTTCTGTCTGGATTCCGGACTCATCGCGTAAGTGGCATTGATATTGACACTGATTCCACCGACGAGGCAACACGAGCGTTGTCTGCGTGCGAATGTATGCGAAGGCCTCTTCCTCTCCCTCGTGTGGTTCAAGCACCTGTCTTTGTGGCTTCGATAGCGCTCGCTTAAATGTGTCCATGATTTTCCCCGCCATCGTCCGGGTTGAGAATGATATAGCAGAGAGTAGCGACACAGAATGGCGAGCTGGCGACAGTAAGTATGGGATTTGCACATAGCGTCCTTCAAGGCGCCCAGCCTCTCCCGCCTGTGCTTAGCGTCTGCCAACCGATATCTTATTATTATCCGAATTTCACCGACCTGCTAATGTCTTACCGATTCGCTTTGAAACACAGTGCTTCAACACGTCTGGCCATCGTCATGGTGTGCACATACGTCACTTCACATCTACTTTCCCACTACTACCACCACTTTGAAACTGTTTTAGCCACATGGGTGTGAGCAGAAACCACCTGCTCTATTGATTGCTTTCCCATACACTGACTGGTACACGCTTGCAGCTAACCAGGCAGACGCCTTCAGTTATGCCTTCACTCAAGTCAGTATGCCTCCGTGAACTTGAATGACCTTTGTGAGTTGCAGATGCAATGTGTTGGTGTGACAATCAAAATAATGTGGTGCGCGTGTCTAGATTGGTTGAAATATCACGAGCTGTGTACAAATGCTTTACGGCGCAGCAATATCTCAGACATGCAATATAATTGGGCCTGCTTCTGATGACTTCTGCTTCTAAAAGACGTGAAGGCAAACGGCAGGCCTGGTAACATTACTTTTAGTTAAGGAAACTTTTAGTCGTCACCAAGAAGACCACCATGATTCCCCCACGGGATTCGAGACATAATCGTCAATCGCAATCCTAAGAACACCAGCATTTGTTTGTGGTGCAAAGTCAGATTAGGGCTGACTATGAATATTTGGATCTGTCCACACTGCTTCATTGCAAGTACTAAACTTGTAAGGCCTTAGCGTAAGCACCAAATTGATAATAGGCTAGGTTTTTGGATATAAAAGTGGAGGTAGCGATGCACTTTGCCATGTTTAGACCGTGATGTCAGGCCAGCGTGAATCAATGTTTAACACGTGGATGTGAGTGTGACAGCTTTTATAACACAAGGCAGATCTACACACAGGATCCATCGCCGCTGCAACAATTGGGTGGAGGTGGAGTGGCAGCACACCTGCCATGCGCAGTTGAAGTCAGCAGAGTCCACGTGTAGGGGTGGTGGCTCAGTGGCCTGTCTTCAGACTGAATGAGCATGCACCCCAATCCTCGACCGAAAGCATTGAGGTTGTATGCATTGTAGATGTCGTGGTAAGACTGAGCATAAAGTCATGAGGTAGGAAAAGGAGGCACAAATTTTAAGCCGATTCTTTGAACGAATGGGAGTTGTGAGCTGCAGGCAGCCAGGGCAATGCTTCTCTTTACATCCTATTTCCCTCATCCAAATGGCATCTGCATGGATGTTCAGAAGGGAGCAATCACCAGTGCTGGGGATACGAGGTCACGTCTGGCCCCAGTTGTGACAGTCATGACGGGGAGTATCATGCAACGTCTGAAGTCTCATAGCTCCAAAAGACAGTGTGTCAACGTCATGTTAAGGTCAATCATCAAAGCTTAACGTTGAGGCGCGAACTACAACAATGCAGCCTTTGTCATCCCCATCACGCAGGGTATCCACGCTAACACCCATCTGTGATGGCGGGTTTCGATAGTCTCCACTCAAACCTCCTCATTTCTCTCCGTTCAGTATTCAATATTTAGCCTTCATTTCATTTCTTTCATCACATTCCCTCTATTTGGTTCCCGATGGCGTACTTCCTTAATGAGTACGGTGCAAAATGACTCAATGATCAAGTCGCCAATCTCTTACCTGAAATTGAATTCAAATGCGTGAGGGTCTTGATGTTGCATAAGTGGTGAATGTCTGCAGGGATATTCCAGGTCGAAGGTAGACGCTTCCAATGCCACGATCTCCGCTATCGCGCGTCACTAGTGCAATCAATGGACCTGGCAGGACAAGCCGCACCGCCATCAACCACTTTCACGGCTTCCATCTGCCTCTCCACAAGATGCTTCCAAATCCATTCGCAACCACAGGCAACAAATTAACAACCATCAAGTTTTCCCATCCGCGCCTTTTTGGAACCAGGATCACATAACTGCACACATTGTCATGAGCAAGTCCAAACTAAACTCCGTCAGGAGCAGCAAAGACAGGGCTAGGATATCTCGTAATATCCTATCAAAACCGCCTCCATTCCAAAGCAAATGCACAAGGGAAACGGACGGGGCAAAGTGAACGCATCGACTAGCGGTGCAATGAAGAGGACGATTTGGCGAGAAGCACGTGAACGGATGCAGCACCGTCTCTGCTCTTCTTGACTCACTTTGGTGCAAATTCGTTGCGTTCTATAAATGCTCACTCTAACGGCATCAGTAACAACAACTGTAATAAAGACTTGCAAACTCATGAGAGGATTTTCGTTCCCCATCAAGGGCGCTGGAGCCCATGACAAGGTAGCATTCATTTCAATAGTCACTTTCGCCTACTTTGCCTGGCAAATATTGCCCCCCCCCCCAACATCCGCAGACATAGACTACTTCGAGGCCAATCGGAGATCGACATTTCTGTTTGTGAGTGTGGTTCACCAATCAGTCCTCTCCTATCCCTTTGCGTGCCAAGGTCGTATCTGAAAGCACCGGGCATCACAGTTGCCGTTTATGTTGGCGGCGTCGCAAAGTGGTCGGGAGTCCAAAAGTGATCCAGTGCTTGTGATGCAGATGCTGCAGCGAACCGCAGCAGCCTGACAGACTAAGTGAAGCACACTGCATCCTCAGACACATCATATTACAAGCAACGATTAGCTCACAACGGGATCGGCGAGAACGATATTGTCCATTTTCCTATTCCTCGCACAAAAGCGATAGATGACCGTAGTCAGTCGGTTCGACCAAGATCAGCACTGCTGAACGTGGATGCTCGCCGTTGTTAAGCACACGATCTGCTGCAAAGCGTATCAAATTGGCCATCGAGTCGGCGGGAGGGTTCAATTTCACTGCGTGGTTGGACACGAGTTGACGTAGCAATCACTAAGGAACGAACCACGTAAAGGGATCAGAAGGAATGTCTGTCCTGGTGGAGAAGAGCACTGATGGAGTCCAAAGGGTAAGAGTCGAAGAGGCGCCCATGCCTTCAGTTGTACTCTCGTCATCAATGTCGTCAAACAAAAAGAATGCTAGTTTCTCCTCCGTGGATTTACTTCAAGAAACAAACCAACAAGAAGGATACCCATGACACCGCCGTCCATGGCCAATTCTTGAAAGGTAAGTTGGTCGATGACAAGCAAACTAGCAGTTCTACTGCAATATTTGGCTTAGATAAGGCCACCAAGGACGGCCACATACATTCACGCACTTCTCGTATACCGTTGCCACTTCAACACCTAACATACTATTACTTGAGCAAAATGCAGTCAAGTCCACCAAAGACGTAGCCGCATTTGTTCCCGGATTCTCTCCAATGCACCCCACTTCAAGCCAAACACCCCACACACAGCAACGACCCAATGCTTCTTCCCATTTCTACACCCAATATACAAGTTGAACCAAATATAGTTGAGTACAACAAGTACATACTAATGTAATCGATGAATTCGCTACAATTCGTCAACATTCCACGCCCAATGGATAGGCTCTCTCAAATTCGTTCCATTTCCCCGATTAATGGAGGTGGTTAACTACCTAGTCAAGTCCAACGACGACACAGCCTCATCAATTCAAGCGCGTCGCTCCAAATCGTCTTATTTTCTCGCTGAATGGATATATTGAGTCTAGTTAGTCAAGTCCACCTCAGGCAGAGCCACATTCATTCACGAATTCTGTGCTCTTTGACCCATCTCCGCGATTACTGGATTAGGTTATCATTTTTGGTCAAGTCCGCCTAAGATAGAGCCGCCTTAATTCAAGGTATCTCATTTACGACTAATGGATGAGGTCAAGTCCGCAAACGACAGCCGCATTTATGCATGGACTTACTCACCGGCCTGTCGTTGTTGGACCTAACTAAATAGTGTTTAAATCTCTTATAAGACGTCAAGAATTGGACGATTTCGAGAGACGTGTGTGAACACATGCAGCAGTGTTGTTGGTGGGCGTAAAAAGGAGTTAATCTAGTCCATTAGGCGTGCAAATAGGATGATTAGGAGAGAAAAGGCCAACCAGTGTGGCTCTGCCTTAGGTGAACTTTGCTTACTAGGATTGGACGCATCCATTTGGCTTGGAAATGGAACGAAACCAAAAGGTGTGCGTAAAAGACGCGCGGCTGTCTTTGGTGGACTTTACCAAGTAGAGTTGCCTTCATTCATCAGTTGTGGAAATGAGACACATTTCATAGAAGACGCAAATTAATATGGCTCCTCTGCCTTGGGTGGACTTGACTAACCAGACTTAATACTTAATGGGGCAAATTGGAGCGACGCGCATGAATGTATGCAGCTGCCTTTGGAGGAGGACTTGACTGGACAGAGCTAACCTCCTCATTTATGCGTGGAAATGGAATGATGTGGAGAGAAGTTGGTGAATTTCAGCGCCTGTGTCGTTGTTGGACTTGACTAACTGGAGTTAAAATCATCCATTAATCGTGCAGATAACAAATGTTAGAGGCACTGTGAGTCACTGTGGCTCTGTCCTTAGTGACATTCAAAAAGTGCAGTTAAACTCATCCATTCTAGATTCCTGCGTGAATAGATGCGTCTGTTTTAGAGGGAATTCACCAAATGGAGTCAGCTTTACCCATTAGACGTAAAAATAAGACTTTTTCAAGAAGGTTGCTTGAATCCATGTGCCTGTGTCCTAAGAAATCTTGTCTAAATGGAGCTATATTCATTCATTAGCTGTGAAAATGGGGCAAACATTATAAATGTTGTAAAACTAACGCAGCTTAGCTTGTGGAGGACTTGACTATGCACAATTAACCTCCTCCAAATTCAACTTAAATTTGGTAGAAATTTATACCAAGTCAGTGTATTTAGAGAGTGTAGAATTCAGGCAGAGAAAGATGTGAGGGGCTAGTTGGTTGGTATGTAGCACTCAAACACCTTTAGCGACACTTTCTTCTAATGGTTGCGATTAGAGAATTGTTGCCGTCAACAGAGACGTCAAGATAGCTAAAGGAAGAAAAGGGGGAATGTGAGGCCACTAATAAATAACATTGAAAAGCAATGCAGGATCTACATTTAGGAGATGGAAATATGTGAAATCCAATGCAATGAACTGAAGTGGCTGCAAAGCTATGCAAGGTCTGTCTTAAAGGCAAATAAGAAGTGGCTATTCCATCGACACAAGGTGATAGGAACACGCGTCGATGTGGGAGCAAGTAGCGTCAATGCAATCATTTGTTGACGAGCCTTCTATGCAACGCTCGTCATGCTCGATGTGTCCACGCAATGCAAACAAGTGCCTTACCGTTGAGAGCGAGTGTGGTCGTGGGTCCTGTGGAATGCGAATGGAGAGAAAGTGGGTGACTCAGTCAGGTGGTGCTTGAATGAATGGATGAATGGGCGCATTGAAATAGGTAAAATGGAATTGGTGCATCAACTCACCAGTGGAGGTCGTTGCTGTTTAATTGCAAAAACGGCACTTCATGGATGGCTTGGCTAAGTAATGTGCACCTTAATATTTTACACATCGAAGCAGCACTTTGTGTTGTTGTTTTAAAATACGCAAATGAAGCAGGCTAACAGTGGCATGAAAAGAATAAATCGCACCAAGTAAAGAAANCCAGTGGAGGTCGTTGCTGTTTAATTGCAAAAACGGCACTTCATGGATGGCTTGGCTAAGTAATGTGCACCTTAATATTTTACACATCGAAGCAGCACTTTGTGTTGTTGTTTTAAAATACGCAAATGAAGCAGGCTAACAGTGGCATGAAAAGAATAATTTGCACCAATTAAAGAAAATAAAGCAAAGCTTTCAGGCAGCACTGCTAAGACAAAGCCGTGATTTGCAAATAAACAAAATCAAAAATTGGCAGGCGCACAATCACAATGGAGGCTTACGAGAACGCAGTGATTGCGGCGGTGGCAGTCCTGGTTCTGCAAACAAACAGCACAATTACTACAGCTAGTCGTTGCTATCATGAGTCAAAGTGTTACTGTTGACGTGAAGCAGATGTGTGCGGAAATGCGGGTGAAGCAAGGTCTCAAGGCAGTCTGAGTGATGCAACTTCATTTACGGAGATACGAATGAAAGCCCCACTGTTTAAGTAGATGGGAGGTCTTCCCACTCAATGACTTCGTGGCCCAGGTAAGAAACAGGAATGTGTTTGTGCAATAAATACGAGTCCAAGTATCGTGAATTTGCGTTTGTTCAAGAGAATTTCCCACACTTAAGGATGGATACCGACGCTGTGTGGGAAACCAGACAGACAAAATGCTCATTCAGCTGCATCAACGCGGGAGACTGCTTTTGACGTTGAAGGTGTTTGTTTGTTTGACCAACAATTTAGCAGCTAAGGCCTGACGATGATGCTGCCAGTCATATAGCGGCACACACAGCATTCAACGTGTTATTGTTGAGGTGACTGAGGCTGTTAAACAGCGGCTACATGAGTGTACAATTAAAGCAATGACAAGAGGGACAACTAGGCGTGAATGCGAGGAGGCGTTAACAACCCCAGCTACGGAGACGTGACTGGAAGCTCTAGTGTGCAAGTGGACGCAACGTCTCCTTACTCAATGCTTTTGTGGCCATAGTGACGAGTGGGGACGCACAGGTATGCCAAATACGAGTGCTCGCTGCATCACGTTGCGCTAGTTTAAGTGAATTGCCCACGCTTAAGTTTGGATACTGAAGCGATATTGACAACCAAACGGACAAAGTAATCAATCAGCTGGATTGACACATCGTGTAGATTTCCTGCTTGCAATAACTTGAGAGGAGGAATGGGTGGATTTGCGGACTAAGTTCTCTACTGCATGTCTTCCGTGGGAAGCCGGGGAATGTGTAGTGGAGGGGGAGAACTGGAGACTGAGGGCGAATGTCGGCATGGACCGAATACGTGTGCAGTAGAAGTCGAAAGCATTGAGAGGAGTGACAAGAAAGGAAGGAGTAGTGCAGATTGTGGAATGAGCACTGCTACAACTAATCTTGCACTACAACTTCGAGCATAAAGCAGTTTAATCGACTTACCGGCATTACCGTGGAAGCCTAAAATGTATGCCGCGTAAATGATTAACAATTGGTTACTAAGAAATGTGCCTCACCCATGTTTAAGCAGATAGCGAACCCAAATTAGAGTCTCATAATATAGACGGTGGTGCTGTCTGACTACTGTGGAATAGACATACGATCTTACTTACCATTGCACGCCGCGACTTCTGGCGATTCACCTAAATCAACGCAACACATTCAGCTACCGGGTAAGGACTTAAACTGTTTGGGTCTGCTAACAGTTGGAGTCTTCAGTACCATACTTAACGCCGAACCACCAAAGTTTGAAATATCACTAGTCAGGGTGTTGCGTTAGAAAGAAAGAAAGAAAATAAGCCCAACTTATCCGTCCGCACGCGCACTCACCTTCCTGATCCCAATCAACGGAAACAACAAGCCTGCTTCGTCGCCCAATCCATTCGAATGTGGTGTATTTACTGGCACCACGTCGTGTGAAATTCATGGTAAGTATTCTCAGGTCGGACTTGTGATCTTTCGACAAATCGCCTTTGTTGAGCAGAGAAATCGTAGTTGGCACATTAGTTGGCTTCATTACAACAGGAAATGGCGCTGTGTAATGCGTAACAAACTCACTGCAGAAAGGCTCCGCTGGCTGTCGAAGATTAACGCCTAGCCACGTGCACCTACGTGCTCCTTTCACTCTAAGATCAACCTGCATCATGGATAGTAAAAAGGTTAGAATTGCCGCAGCAAAGATTCCTGAGTGAATGATAAAGAGGATTATGCGAACGCGCTATTGACATTTGCATGAACAATGTGCAAACCTTAGATTGACTGTTCGCGCCTCCAACAGCGAATTTGAGTTCCACGTACGATTTGCCTTTCCGAAATCGGGAAAGCGGGAACGACGCAGTCAAATCGACTTCACCTGTGTAGGGGAAATATTCAGTGATTATGCTCCCTCACTCTTCTTTCCTTCAACACTCAAGTATTTGAAGGACTCAGATGGCACATCTACGGCATAAATCGCACCGACCACTCGAAATGCTGTGCTGTCCTAAGCAAGTGCCTTTGGGACAACTTGGTTTACGTCAAGCAGACATCCACATTGCATGAATTCTCCTCATTCTCCTCTAACTCCCTCCACTCACCTTCCTCTGGCTTCTGAAATTTACAGTTCGGCACGAAGAATACTGTCGAATATAGTCCCCCTTCACCCCATATCTGCAACCCCTCCGCCTTGGACACGTCGCTTACAGTGATGTTGGCACTCTCTAAAATTTCACACAAAGTTATCTGTGTACCAAATAAGAGTTCTGATGCACCGCTTTCGGTTGTGCTCAGAGGCATTCTTATAACAGTAGACGAATGCAGTTAAGAGTTCTCGATCTTCAACCTACTTGCATCCATTTGGCACGGGCTGCCCAAGACTTCGTTGTCAATATAGCACGCGCCATTCGCAACGTCGATTGCAGAAGTATGGTGATTCTTCCGCAACATTATCATGATCTGCAATCAATTTAAACACTCATTGTAAATTCTATTGTGCAGACACTTTACTTATGCTGCAGGATCATACTGTACACTCTGCTTTGCGGCACCTATGCAAACCCACGTGGAAAGGGAATGCGTGATATGACTTCGGATCGCAAAGAAGCACAAAAGAATGCGTCTACCATCCCGATAGCAAGATACGTCAGTTTAAATTAAATTAAAGGTTTAGACTTACAGCTTTATTGGGTAGCCGAAAGTGCATCAGTGGTGATGCTCCTTTGTGTGTTTCAACAATGCGGGAGCCCCACAGCACCGGCTCCGCTTCTGCTTTACAAAGGTGAAAAATGCATTAAATGATAAAAGGCAAGTAGCTATATCATCGCCGTTAGGTGACAGAAAGACGCGTTGCTCTAGGAGCAAGCGGCATAGAAATAATCATTGGTTGACAAGCCTTCTATCAAACACCCGTCATGTTCCACGTGTCTCGGCAGTGCAAACGAGTGCCTCACCGTTGAGAGCGAGTGTAGTCGTGGAAACTGAGATGCAAGCATGCAGAAGGGAGTGACTCAGTCAAGTGTTACTCGATTGGGTGAATGAATGAAAGGGTGGGTGCATCAACTTACCAGAGGAAGTCGTTGCTGTTGGATTGCAAAAACAACAATTTAAGGAAGGCTTGACTAAGCACTGTGTGCTTCCATAATTCACACATCGAAGCAAAACCTTGTGGTACTTTCAAATAACGTGGATAAAGCATGCTAACTGCGGCATGGAAGGAAAAGCTGCGCACCAACTGGAAAAAATTGAAAGGAGCCTTCAACTAACATTGCGAGTAACTGTGAATTACGATAGGATGCTGTATTTTAAGGAAGGGGGTAAACGTGCGGATAAACGACGTCAAAATTGGGTAGGTACACAATCAGAATGGCGACTCACGAGTAGGGGTTGTTTGCGGTGGTGGCAGTCCTGGTTCTGCAAACAAACAGCACAATTACTACAGCTAGTCATTGCTATCATGAGTCAAGGTGCTACTGTTGATGTGAAGCAGACGTGTGCGGAAATGCGGGTGAAGCAAGGTCTCAAGGCAGTCTGAATGATGCAACTTTATTTACGGAGCTACGAATGAAAGCCGCACTGTTTAAGTAGATGGAAGGCCTTCCCACTCAATGCCTTCGTGGCCCAGGTAAGAAACAGGAATGTGTTTGTGCAATAAATACGAGTCCAAGTATCGTGAATTTGCGTTTGTTCAAGAGAATTTCCCACACTTAAGGATGGATACCGACGCTGTGTGGGAAACCAGACAGACAAAATGCTCATTCAGCTGCATCAACGCGGGAGACTGCTTTTGACGTTGAAGGTGTTTGTTTGTTTGACCAAACGAGGTGTCAGGTACACCCAGCTCTCCTTGTCTTGTCACAACGAAGCCAGTCCAGGCTAAGGTATAGGACCCGGCTCAGAAGAAATACCGGCACGCATTCAGCGACTTGATCTAAACCATTAGCATGGTGAATGCAGCATTGAAGTCCCTGGTGTCCGCGAGGTGGAGAAAGTGGCTTTGATTCAGCTCTTCGTGTATTGGGATTTTGCTAACGGCACTTCAAATTGACGCGGTTATACTAAGCGTGTGGTGTCGTAGCTGGTCAGAAGCGAGGAGGAGGATTGTGGGGACCTTTGGGTTGTTGCGTAGTCTGCTTCATTCATCGGCTTCTTCGCAATGTGACAGGAAGCAGTAAAGACTGCTTGTGACGTTGAAGGTGTTTGTTTGTTTGACCAACAATTTAGCAGCTAAGGCCTGACGATGATGCTGCCAGTCATATAGCGGCACACACAGCATTCAACGTGTTATTGTTGAGGTGACTGAGGCTGTTAAACAGCGGCTACATGAGTGTACAATTAAAGCAATGACAAGAGGGACAACTAGGCGTGAATGCGAGGAGGCGTTAACAACCCCAGCTACGGAGACGTGACTGGAAGCTCTAGTGTGCAAGTGGACGCAACGTCTCCTTACTCAATGCTTTTGTGGCCATAGTGACGAGTGGGGACGCACAGGTATGCCAAATACGAGTGCTCGCTGCATCACGTTGCGCTAGTTTAAGTGAATTGCCCACGCTTAAGTTTGGATACTGAAGCGATATTGACAACCAAACGGACAAAGTAATCAATCAGCTGGATTGACACATCGTGTAGATTTCCTGCTTGCAATAACTTGAGAGGAGGAATGGTTGGATTTGGAGACTAAGTTGGAGATGTCGAACTGGGGATTGAGGGCGAATGTCTTCTTGATCCGAATACGTGTGCAGTAAAAGTCGGAAGCATTGAGAGGAGTGACAAGAAAGGAAGGAGTAGTGCAGATTGTGGAATGCGCACTGCTGCAATTAATCTAGCTTTATAACTTCGAGCATGGAGCGCTTTAATTGACTTACCGGTCTTACCCTGGTAACCTGAAATTTATTTCATGTAAGTAGTCTTAATGCTTTTACCGGGTAATATTTGCAGTTTCGTTGCACTAACACATGCTTTCAATAGGTAATCAAACATGAATCCTTCATGCTAGACTAGTCATTGCTATCATGAGTCAAGGTGCTATTGTTGATGTGAAGCAGACGTGTGCGGAAATGCGGGTGAAGCAAGGTCTCAAGGCAGTCTGAGTGATGCAACTTCATTTACGGAGCTACGAATGAAAGCCCCACTGTTTAAGTAGATGGGAGGCCTTCCCACTCAATGACTTCGTGGCCCAGGTAAGAAACAGGAATGTGTTTGTGCAATAAATACGGATCCAAGTATCGTGAATTTGCGTTTGTTCATAGAAGACGTAAATTAATGCGGACTGCTGCAACTAATCTAGCTTTATAACTTCGAGCATGGAGCGCTTTAATTGACTTACCGGTCTTACCCTGGTAACCTGAAATTTATTTCATGTAAGTGGTTTTAATGCTTTTACCGGGTAATATTTGCAGTATCGTTGCACTAACACATGTTTTTACTAGGTAATCAAACATGAATCCTTCATGCTAGAGCAGTTTGCAAACTCAAAGTGAGTCCTCGCTGTAAAGCACGTGGTGCTGTCCGACTGCTGTGGAATAGGCATGCGTTCGCACTTACCGTTGCACGCAGCGACTTCTGGCGATTCACCTAAACCAACGCAACACATTCAGCTACCTCGTAAGGACTTGTGCTGCTTAGGTCTGCTAGCAGTAGTCTTTAGGACCATAATTAATGCAGCACAACTTCTGCTTGCAACATCATTAATCGAGCTGTTACATTGCAGAGAAGGGAAATGGGCCACCTTTACTAATTTGTGCGCTCACTCACCTTCTTGCTCCCAATCAACTGTAACAGTAAGTCTTCTTGTCGTCCCATACCATTCAAACATGGTGTATTTTTGCTCATCATTTCTTGTGAAGTTTAAAGCAAATGTTCTTAGGTTGGATTTGGTGTCCTTCGTCATATCACCTTGGATGAGCGCAGAAAAGAGTAATTAGCACATTGGTTGACTTCATGAACACAATAAACAACCCGATTGTATGTTCAGCAAACTCACTGCAAAATGGCGCTGAAAGTCCTTGAAGAGTAATGCCCTGCCATAAGCACTCAGTTGTTCCATTCACCATAAGGTTAACCTACAGTGAGGAGAGAAAATAGGGTACAATTGACACAGCTCGATGAACAGATCTGTACGAGATTCGTAATGACATTTTCATGAACAATGAACAAACCCTAGATTGACTGTTCGCGCCTCCAACAGCGAATTTGATTTCAACGTACGATTTGCCCTTCCGAAATCGGGAAAGTGGAAACGACGTACTCAAGTCATACTCACCTGTACAAAAGAAATATTTAGTGATTAGTCTCGCTGACTCTCCTTTACTTCAGCACTCAGGCATAAGAATTGCTCAGATGGCACATCAATCACATAGGTCCCATTGACCACTCGAAATGCTGAGCTGTCTAAGGCAGGTGCTTTTGGGACAACTTGGTTTGTGTCAAGCAGGCGCCCACCTTGCACTGTTTCGGCTCATTCTTCTCCAACTCCCTCCACTCACCTTCCTCTGGCTTCTGAAATTTACAGTCTGGCACCAAGAGTGTTGTCGAATATAGTCCACCTTCACCCCATATTTGGAATCCCTCCGCCTTGAATGCGCCGTTTACAGTGAGGTTAGCGCTTTCTAAAATTGCAAAAAAAGCGTTGATGTATTAGCACTGGTTGTAATTAAAGGCTTTCTTATCATAGCAGACGAATGCAGTTAAGAGTTCTCGAGCTTCCTCCTACTTTCATCCATTTGGCAGGGTTCACCCACGACTTGATCACCAATATAGCATGCGCCATTTTTAACGTCAATCGCAGAATATTCGCCTTTTATCCACAGCGTTTTTATCACCTACAATAAATGTAAAGTGTTCACTGCAACCTGCACTGCATGGACACCTCACCCTCGTGCCAGGATTGCACTAGACATTCTGCCTTGCGGCACCTATGCCAATCCACATGGTGGAGAAATGCATGACATGAATTGAAATCTTGAAGGAGCACATGAGAAGGCGTCTACTAACGTGAAGACAAGACATGTCTGCTTGCACAACAGCTTATACTTACAGCTTCTTTGGGTAAACCAAAGTACATCAGTGGAGATGACCCCTCGGTTGTCCCAACAATACGAGACCCCCACAGCGTCGGCTCCGCTTCTGCGTCAAGGCAGTAAAAAATGCGTAAAAATTTCCCTGACGGATTTGATTAAGGGCCAGTCATTTGTGAGATCCAAGAAAACTGCGTTGCAAATTATGATTATTTTGCGCTAGCATAATGCACAAAGCGCCACTGTGACGTTTGAGCTAGTGAGCTACGAGGCTAGCAGCTCACAATGCTTAGCTGGCTTGCCACGATACCTACTTTGCATAAAACTTCAGTGCTTTCGGTCAAGAAATAGTGTGTATGCTTACTTAATCTGCGCACAGGCCAATGAGTTACCGCTTCTGCACATGAGCTCTGCTATCCTCAACTGCGCTTGGCAGCACAGCTGCCACTCCACCTCCACCCACTTGCTACATCGGGGTGGGTTCTGTTTGTCGACTCGCCTCACATCATAGACGCCATCACGCTAGCCTGACATCGCAGCCTAACCATGACCGAACTCATCGCTAAGTCCACTTTCGTGGCAAAATTTGCCTACTCACAACACCCAACCCATCATCAACGCATGCAATGGAATGCATCATACGGTCTCCCATACAACTAAGATGTGAAGTCATAATAGAGAGATGAAAACGTACCCGAGCTGCAGGCGAAAACAATGAAGAAGACGGCAACACCCAACATGACACAAACTCANTGTCCAGCCA
>LWMK02000740.1:0-12537 GCA_001693075.2 Taenia saginata
GGACTGCAAATTGCTTGACTAAAGCGTTTTCCGAAAAATTCAGCGTTTTCGGCATGCCTCACCGCAAATGGTAAGGGAACAATCATTATTGCACTAATGGACTACATATGATAAGTGGACCTTTACAACATCGCAATGCTCAGCCGTCTAGCTTTTCGAACCAACGCACAAGTTGTAGCACATTCTGCGGGAATACGTCCCTTACCCTCCACTATGCGTACTTTCCAATGCTGAGTAGCTGATCGCTGAGTTATTGCTAAGCTATAGCACACATTTGGTAGAGTACAGGCAAGGGTGTATAGAAACACCATTCTCGTTCCGTATTGATCTTTGACACTTGGTAGCAGAGGAGTCGCCAATTTGGGTAGGTTGATCAGGGCTGATAGAATTTTCGGTTTCACCTCATCATCCCCTGAGGTAAACTTCAATTCCGTCCACTTGATTTACTGGGACACTGATAGCACATCCACTGCTACATGGGAAAGTCAATGCACTTGGAGCAGAAGCAGTAAATGTTCCATTTGATGTCTTGGAAATTCTCCGTTTACCAGGAGGTGAAGTCGCAACTTTTAATGGCAGGTCTTAGGAAGCTGGCGAAGCATTGCCTTCCAGGACTGTTCGCAATTATTAGGCGATCATTGGTTAGCATACGTCTTAATATGGCTGTCAGCATGACAACAGCCTCAGGCGACTTAAATGAACAGCATCTGCATCAGCAAAATGAGTTGAATACAATGCCACAGCAACACCAACACGAAGACACTCAATTCCCTCCCCTAATTTTCATGCCAAAGACTTGATAGATGGCATCAGGGGTGATGAGTCGCAAATGCTTGATTATGTTCCAATCTGGATGGAGATCGAAGAGCCTTGGTAGGTATTCGGGTTAGTCGAGAGTAGCATGCAATCCTTCTGAAAATAAGCAGTCACAACTTAGCCTTCTAGAAAAGCCAGACCATGATTTCTAAGAGGAAAAATGCACACTTTGACTAAAAATTAACCAGTACATTAGCCAGCAATTTAGGGATACCCAGGAACAAGCGCTTTGTGCTCTAGACTACTGAGGAGCCCATTAAGCAAATGTTCGAAAAACCATGTGAATTTGTAATCAGAGTGCTTTAAAATGCGCGAATCTTCAGCTAACAAGAAAGACGCTTACTTATTTGATGTACTTAAGCCTCCGCTCTAACACAATGCACTAAAAATAGGTGTCAAATAATGGATGCGTTTTAAGCGGAGTGAAAACTTCATTTCCAACATTCAGCCCACTACTTAAGTGTAAAGCAACAACAAATACAAGTTCAAGGCACTGTTTGGCATTGTAGCGGCAAGAGTAGCAAAGATTTGATTAACGTCTACCTGGTCCATAGCCACCAGTAAGCACAATATAGGATCCGTCCGCGTATCTAGTGCACATTGCTACTGTCCCGACATTTCTTTTGTCTTTGGCCGAAATGACAATTCGACTGGGTGCAGAGTTTGTAAGTGAGGCAAACATTGGCCTATAAAAAGTCGCGCTCGCAATGTAGTTCCTCTGCATTCTAGATGTTAATGAAGACCACAGTCAGACGGTATTCATCGCCTTGGTGTGAAGGTGCAACAACAACGACAAGAGAAGCCGGATTTGCATTCGTTCCGCTAAAGGATTTCTTCTCCTCCACGATTGGGTTTTAAGTTATTCTGGCAAATGGAAATATGATTGGCGCCTTAAATGAGGTGGATTTCGTTAAAAAACCAGAAGATTACCACTGGTTGTGATGGGAAGTGATAGTTGTACACGGTTATGGACAAGAACAGGCAACTTCATGCACCCAGCCAGCAATCTGCTTCCCAACGTCTTCCTGCACGGCCTCCATTTTCTCCCACTTTCAATCAGCAGAATTGGTGAAGTGAAAGTAGCACAAGCCGCTCCACTGATATCGGTGATTAGGAGGGTACCAGCCACCAACAGTAAATCTCTGCTAGGTTTACATAAATTCCAACAAGAACTAATGGATCTGCGCCATAAATAATTATAAGCGAATTCATAAAACTCTAGTAGCTACCAAAGAAACTTTTAAAACTAAGTAGGAGGATCATCCCTTTCCACTTCTTCCCTTCTTCCATCCCTACTACTAGAAGGCTGGATGTTACTAGACCTCTTCATTATGGATGCAGGTGGAATACACGATAGAGGAGTGCTTATGACGGATAGGCCCCTGACTCTGCAGAGAAACCACATGCGTCCACGAGCAAGTTGAAATTGCCCTACCACCTCTTGCCTACAAAGCGCATTTGGAGAACATAAGTATTATAACTCTCCTTTCGAAACTTTGGAAGCTGTAAGTCAACACTTTATCCTCGTTCATTAAATGAGCCTACTTTAAGATGCGGACTTTGCCAAAATACATTATTTACACAGGTTCATGCATAACAATAAAAGAAAGCAAATTTAGAAACAGTCGTGCATACGTTGAACTGTCAGGAACGGAGTTAGGACCGTCTTGATCTCAAAGCGTTGGAATGGCTTTTGGTAAAAGTCATTTTATTGAATGAATAAGGTGGTACTCTCGACCCAAGTATTCAACCAAAACACTCGAAAGTTTGGATTCGCAGGCAGCACTCTCAAAAGGAACTTATGTTAGTTTGACATTCGTAATGAAAAAATCGTCCTTCAATTTGCCTTGCCGAAATACATGTGAGATGCCCATTCGAGTTACAAGGGAGGCCTTTTTGGAGAAGTCAAATGCAATCCATTTCATTCTTTGCCAAATGAAAGAGAATGAATAGCAGCATGAATTTCTCGAAAGCGCTTGTGAATTGTACAGTGCGTCGTCTTATTAAAGGTTTCCGCACCAAAATGCTCTTATTCCAAAGACTTCCATAGTCTCAAGTGCACTTACATGGCTATTCTCATTGTGCGCATTCACCTCTGTAACTCAAAATTAAGTTTTGATCAAAAGTATGTTTTATTTTATTGGCAAACTGATGGCATAAATTACAGTTCTGACAATGGGTTATTGTGTGCCAAGTGTGGCGCAAAGATTCTTATACTTGCAATTGCATAAAAATAATGAAATGTGCTTTTTGCCTAACAGAAAAACAGGCTACAATTTGGAGCACGTGGAATCGCTCTTGTAAAACAACTTAAAAGAGCCCAATGTATTTTATAGCCGCAATGCCAGCCAGATCATGGTCCCAGTGACCACCACACCGATGGCCTGTGATGGGATGTATAGAGTGGCGCCAATGTGTACTTCCGAAAGCTTAATTGCTCCAAAGTCTCAGGTGCACTACCACGGCTATTCTCATGGTAGATTAGTAGAAAATTGGCAACTGACAAATGATGCTGTTTACAACTAGTCAGTGTGTGTGGTTGGACGCAGCAGCTATTAGAGCACATCCTGCACTATTCCAACGGCATCAATTAAGAGGTAGCAAACAAAACTATGAGTACATTTCGCATAGAAGAAATGTGTATTTGGAGGCGACTGAGCTTGCACTGGGAGAAAAGTGTCCAAACAGAAATGGTGCATGGAAAATAATGGCACAGCTGTGCAAACCTACTTGACATTGGAGGCGAATACGAACCATTGAGCAGATGTGACAATTTGAAGCTCTCTTTTTCATGCAAAGTTGAATAAATTTCTCTGATAAGCAAAATTGAATGAACCTTGCACAGGCGTTTGCCACAGACCAACATGTTAAACACACTCCTTTGACAGTTGTTAATTGGCGGTCACATTAATGCCATTGCAATCTGCTAGATCCAAAGCCGTTCCGATATCGTGCATGCGAATTGGATTTCTCCCGACGAGCACACCTAACACAACAGACGGAGCTTTCTCATCCACACAGGTTCACCTTGCATTTTAGTAAGGTGTAAGAAACGAAAAGTTTCACGATAATGCAAATTCCACGTTTTTGTGATAAGAAAGTAGACCTATTCTTTAAAAAGACAATATTGCTCTTTTGCGATACCACTACGCAGGCTGATTTGAAGTACTATTATTTTACAGGATAGGACAGGTGTACATTTCACCTTTGGTAAAATGCGTGCTCCATAGTAAATAAACCACAATGACCTATGTAAAACTGTCATGTGCGAAGATCACAGCCCACTGAACTGCTGCAAACGTAACTACTTCACATTAACTAGACCACATTTGACCCAATTACGTCTGCTTCATGGAATCAACTGCGTCACATTAAAGTTAGATGCTCTGTGCATTGGAGTCAACTTTTACGATGAGGTATATGTGGATTTTGTTGCAAGGCTTGACCACAATTTTGCTACAGTCCTGCAGCATTGCCATGCTCTGAAGTCCTGCAGCATTGCCATGCTCTGACGAATGATTGCCGCAACTAACTTGCATCAGAACTATTGTGCCAAAACTATCATCCACTGAGGCTTGAAAAATCACTCGTCAAGAATGTCAGCATCAGTTAACGAGCGGAATTGTTTCCTGTCACTTTCCTAGAACTACGGCTGTTTAAGTGCTAGCAATGCGCAAAAACACTTCTCATTCATGGAAATTCAAAGAACCACTTTTTGGAGGTGCACAAAAGTAAATTAACAACTTGTCAAGAAGTGAGGTTTTGAAATTTCGTTAAATCGTTTCTTGCATTTTGAGAGCATAAAATTGAGGCACACATGAAAGCATCTTAACGAGCGCACACGTCAAAATCTTTGAGCATTTTGTTTTTGAGCTAGTTCAAAAAGCCAATACCTAATTTTGTTGCATTTTAGAAAGAAGGAACATTTGCCTGTCAGTGGTACTCGAATTGCTTGCCAGAAGTGCCACCCAAAGCGACCCCAATTTGGCGGTTCAAGGGGTGTGGCAACTCTTTAATTATTCCTGATTACCTTTTGAGCACTCATTTTATGAGGTTCAAAACATTGAATCCGCATGACCGTAAATCCAACAGAAAGCAGATGCTTAGCGGCACTGCTGGTATAATCTGCTGATTCGGTAAAGAGGTTCGGACACTACTGGTCAACGACATGACAGGAATGGTGGACAGAATGGAGCAGCTAAAACACCTGAACCATGCACGCGCTTATTCCTCCAACATGAGTCGCAACAGCATGTGCACTTGGGATGGAATCGCAAGATCAACAACTTCGCCTCATGGATTGCAAACATGGCAAGTGTGCTGACACTGAGGTCATGAACTTCCCATTGGCCACTTCGTTTGCTGCAAATGCGACTTGACGTGTCAGCTAAGAGAGAGAGATCCAGTTTAAACCTATTTTAGGCCAGAATTTATTCAACAATCAAATTGTAATCGAGAGATTTACAAGGCGTTTCGTCTTTGAAGCTTGACACAGCCCTTGATCCATGCTAAATAAGTGAGAACAGCAACTCGTTTTCTTCCTCCCAGTTACGATCGAGAAATATCTTGTGTGCTAAGTAAAAAGCAAAATTATCGCTACGGAGAATAGGCGTTGTTCCAGTCGTCAAGCATGTGGGAAGGGCAAAGTTGTTCTGATGATGTCAATTTTCACACTACAAATTTTGAGAGTGGATATACCTAACGCGAAGCGATAGCAGCATGCATATCACTGGGGTGCATTGGAGTTAATTTGACCCTTCCGGTGGACAGATGGTTAGCTGCGTTATTTATATTCCTGAGACTCATTCGCTTGTATACGCTCGCAATCAGTCACAGAGCAAATGGTGTGCAGATCCCACCTCGTAAATAAAATGCACGCAGTCATGTACAAACAATAATTCCAACCTTTGCTTTACAATACGAGCATCAGCACTCGGTCTAGTAATCACGCGGCAATGCTATGCACTTTCACATTCAATCTCACAGCCGCTTTTATTAGCATTTGATTGCAGTAAACACTCTCGTGTTTTTCCTCTAGTTTGACGTGTTTATTTCCCAAAACAATGGACTTGAGTAGAAATGCGGGTTCATTAACACAACATCCTGCAATCAGTAAATCACCTTAAATTGCGTTTTATCAAAGTGGTGCCAACAGTAATAAGCAGCAGGGCTACAAATGCCTAAAAGGATAGACGGTAGCATGCAGTGCCCCGGGGGTAATTAAGAAAGGCAAATGGTACCTTTGTGAAGGGCAATTGGGAGCAAACAGCATTTGTTTACAAGCATTGTACGACCTCAACATATAAGACGCGTCAAGTGACAGCGCATTTTGCAGGAAAGCGGACCATGAGACAGCTTTCGGCTAGCGCGATGTATGGCAAGGAATGCGACAGAAGTCCTCAAAGAACCAAACCCGCGACTTGCACCACAAAGCTATTCTGTGTCTGGGTACGAGCGAGAAGCATCGCGATATCTTCGCAAATCGCCAACAATGGCTAGTCTGGATATCTCGGCGGGGTTTTAACATGCACCAAAGATTTGCATTAATCGACGACTGACGTGATGATGATGAGCGAATTCGGATGCATAAATTAGTCCATTGGATCAATCGCTGTCATGAAAGGACTTTACTCACACATTTTACATATTACCAACATTTTCACGTCCTTATTATTTAAAAGCGTTCTGTCTCTTCTGCAGTCTTTCTCGCTCCTACCCAAATCGAACTATTTTTGCTTCGCAACTGGAGTGCTTTCGCCTTCGAATGTTTCTGCCTTGGGTTCGGATGCATAATTGTTGTTTTCTGGTCTTGTCGTAGGTGTATGTCTGCAAATCTCTGCTTCCGCCCTTATTTATGCGATTTTATCAATAACGAAACGAACTGTTCAGGCTGCTAGGGTGGTTTAGCAGTGTGTGCGCTCCAGCTCCTCCGCTCTCCTGTCAGCATACTATCGTGACAGGGTGGATTATTACGAGAACCTGCATACTGCTCTCCGTTTGCGAATATTTGCACAAATGGGGATTGACGTCGGTAATACAATGGGTTGCAACACAAAAGTAGGTTAAGCTTTGTATATCCACTTTTAATAATAACTTTTGCGGCGAAGCAGAGTTCGAAAATTGTAAATGCAATCTCCTGTGAATTGCGTAGTGCTATTTCACCGAACAAAACCCATTAGAATTGCTAATTGAGCTATGTAAACACAAACCTGGGAGTGTGGATGGGACTAGTCCACCGACTCAACTACCAATGACATAAGTTGATTCGAAGACCAGCAGAAAGCCGCTGCACGATAAGCAGGTTGACCTGCCTGTTTAACACGACTTTGATTTTGTAGAGACCTGTGCCACACTTCTTTCTAGAAGGATCTGCGTTGCACTTATAGTCGTGAAATGACGGCACGAAAGTCTTTTCATTCGCACCGCACTACCATACTACAGGCACTCAAGCATGACGTGCCACTTGACACGCGAGACACGCACGAGGCGAGACGGAGGGTGCTACTGAATTGGAAAAGTAGGTGTGCGTTGACAGCAGGTGGGTAGGTGAGAGGGAGGAGGAGAGAAGTGGGTGCTGGTGTAGATTGGCGTGAGAAGGGGTGGGTATGTGAGTGTAGCAATGCACAGTATGGTAGAAATGCGATGTGGTGTGCAGTGCTGGCAAAGCAAGATGGCTGGTGAAAGTGATTTCTTAGGAGGGGGTGTGGTGTGGGTGGCAGCACATCAAACTCACCTGTCGGCGAGTTCAGGGTGGTCAGCAGGGCTCTAACCCCAGGCGGAGGCTCAGCATTGCACTACACTGTGTTGAAGCCTGCTGCGGACTCCAGTCGTGTTCGCTCGGATGCATGGCTATCGCCAGTGGTTCGCGCATCGCCTGGACGTTGTTGCGATACCTCATTCCTTCCTCATTCCTTCCACCCTCCTTCCTTCCTTCCACAAGTGAGGCCATCCGTGGCTTTGCCACGACAAGACGAGCACCTTAAAGCAGAAAATTTGACAAAGGCATACACTGCTGGGAAGGGCGACGCCCTCAACATAGCCATTTGTTTGCCACGTAACACATCTGTGGTATGTGTTCCCAAAAGTTACTGATGACCAGGACTGTGCCATACCCTGATTTGCAAAGTGGTGCTTTGTTGCAGAATAAATGAAAGTAATAAAATGTTCCAGCGCTATTTCCGCTACTTGAACAGGAATCAAGTTGGCCCGAAGAATAAATTTTACTGTCTAGCACACAGACCTTGGCTGTCGTGAGTGTTAGCTTTGGTTGCCTCTGGTGAAACACTGCTAGAGCTCGAGTTCCGTGCGCCGATTCTATCCTGCTTTAACATATGAGATCGAAGTGTTGTCAAGTCTGCGGACTTTAACCCAAGTCTTGAGCCGCGTCTTCGACACCGACGAATGGATCGATGAAGCACCAGCCCACTCTGGACGCGGTGTCATCGGAATGCTCCGAAGGGCTCTCCTTTACCAATAACATGTCTTCCCCAGTGCATCCACAAAAGCCTGACCAATTTTAGTCGTGTAGTTCATTCGAAGCAGGACACACCACACAGCCCTTCATACTGCTGCCCCTCCCCACCTCCTTGCTTCTGTGGCAGTTTTTGCATGGAAGCACATGTGACGCGATTGTTTGGCGTGGTGAGGAGAGAGAGAGATACTTCGTGCTACCTCATTCGATTGGATGTGGAAAGTGAGATCGGTTGCCGTAACCTCTGTTGTGCTCACTAACTTTTGATCGTGCTCTTGGAAGGATTCTCGCGATAGTGGGTGAGGACCCTTTCTCGGGTGCAGCGTCGTCTGTTTGTGGCATCTTTACCCACGAACCATCGCTGCCTTTACTTGCAGTGAAATGACGCCACCTCGATCAGGTAGCCCCATGATTGTCTCCTCCTTTAGTGAACGTATTTCTTTCTTCCACCATTAATTTCATCATCCCACTAGGGTTAGTGTGGCTAAATTACTGCGAAGTTGGAGCGTTGTAGCACACACCAAAGCATCGCGGTTTCAAGTCGACTATTAACCAGTTATTAAGCAGCTTATACTCTCTAAGGCATTTAGAGCTGAAAGTGCTTATCACCCTATGCAATCGCTCCGCACCCAAGTGATCCGTTTTGCTGTGAAGAAAGTGGTCTGTTTCCCAGATGGGCTATGCAACACCTCTCGATGTTGCGTTTTTTCCTTCAAGGTGCACGTGGTTAGGACATGTACCGTCACAACCCCAGTCCATTCTCCGTTGCCACTTCGAGTGAGGAAGCTTCGCCTGCTGTCTTCTTACTTCCCTGCATTCGTCCAAGCAACCATGCTCACACCCCTGAGGCGACATTCGCAATAGGAGGCTTTGTCTCCCCACCTCCCCTTTGCATCACATCAAGTAGGTGAGTCACATCCCCGATATCTTGGCCTCCCTCGCCCTGTGAACAGTTGATTGCATACACCTCCATCCCCAGTCCTCCTTTCACACACGCACACGCACACGCACATGCAAACCAGCCGCCTGACTTGGTCGTCTATTCCACTCTACGTCAAACTACGCGATCGCTTCAGCTTCCACCGGTAGCACATGCACTTGGCGGCACCACATGCTCTGCACAGTGTACAGTCGGTAATGCTAATGGGTAAAGTGGACTGGACATATCCCATCAGATATTCCTTCGCATAGCACAGCCCATTTCCCCAAACACAAACACGAGCCACTCATTCAGTCAGTCAGTCAGTCAGTCAGTCAGTCAAAAATCCACCTCCAATCCGCATCGCAATACACAGTATGGAAATGAACAAGAACAAGTTGACAGTCCCCACATTCTCATCTGTCAATGCACTCGACACCCAGTTGCTTTGCAATTTTATCGCTCTCCCTTTTGAGGTGGAACACAACTGAAACCACTGCTCCATCACTCAGTTTTGACATTGCTGATAGTTTTTTTTGCCACAAAGCTGTCTAATACCATCAAGAATGAGAAGTTGGCCTCCATGACATGCACTCCTCTTTGAGTGATACTTCCTGGGTGGCGACACCTTTCCCAAGTCTTGCCCTCCGTCACAGCCCTCCAGCAGCGTTAAACCAGGCTAACAACTTACGCTACAATCGGNGGTTGGCCTCTATGGCATGCACTCCCTTTTCAGTGATACCTCCTGGGTGGCGACACCTTTCCCAAGTCTTGCCCTCCGTCACAGCCCTGCAGCAGCGTTAAACCAGGCTAACAACTTACGCTACAATCGGTCACCCTGACGAAGTANAATCCACCTCCAATCCGCATCGCAATACACAGTATGGAAATGAACAAGAACAAGTTGACAGTCCCCACATTCTCATCTGTCAACGCACTCGACACCCAGTTGCTTTGCAATTTTATCGCTCTCCCTTTTGAGGTGGAACACAACTGAAACCACTGCTCCATCACTCAGTTTTGACATTGCTGATAGTTTTTTGCCACAAAGCTGTCTAATACCATCAAGAATGAGAAGTTGGCCTCCATGACATGCACTCCTCTTTGAGTGATACTTCCTGGGTGGCGACACCTTTCCCAAGTCTTGCCCTCCGTCACAGCCCTGCAGCAGCGTTAAACCAGGCTTGCGAGCGTATTACCAAGGGGCCGGTTTCCAACTCATTCCACTGACGGCGAGGCTTTGCTTAACGCTGGCTGCAACCACCACGGAGATTAGTACCAGATGGGCGTGTGTTAAAACTTGACCACAGCGGTAAGTCGCCCGAGGATAGCTGAATCAAGCTGGAACCATTAATTACGTGATGTTACCAAAAGAGCCATTGAAGATGAAGGTGGTTAGACAAACTTTCAGTTAGGTGTGACCTAAGTGGTTGAGCACTTTTGTTCGATGTCAAATCAGCTCGGTCAGTGATTAAGTGAAATCGCCCAGGTGTGTCAGGAGAAAACAATGTGCTTCAAGCAGCACTAAGCCTCCTTCTACTTCATTCCTCGCGCATGAGTCATGGAAGTCGCCGTGCGCTTTAGACCATTTGATTACTGGGGCGCACATGGCAGCCATGGTTGCAATTCGACTTTCGCCAGGCGGCTAGCCTTTTAATTTGTCAGTTGCAACTACTCCAGTTATTGAAGCACCAGTGAATCCTTAATGCGTAGTAGGATCCAAATAAACCGACTGCCTCTTTATGCTCCGGCTGCAAGACTCATACATGTTTCACTGACGTCACTGCTCCGATAATTAGTGTTTTCCACGCTCTTCACAGCGCCAACTAAGCTCGTGCCGAACAGCGTTTTTTCCAATAAACTAGAATGGGAACTGGTTCTCTCCCATTCAAAGGACGAGATATAATGCAAAGGAAGATGTTCCGTTTCGCAGAAGGAATACACTCATCTGTCCTCATTAAATCTGGTGGTCCAATCAGCACGGAGGATTCAATGCCTCACACAAAAAAGGAAACTGAAAACTAATCAAAGCAGAATTTTGGCAGACTGTACATGGAGTTGTCCACCAAGAAGTCCTCATCAAAGTCTTTCGCACAGTCAAATATTTTGGGCATTCAAGACAACTTTAGCCGCAAAGGTCGTGGCCACTAGCGTTCGCCATTCAAATCACACAAAAANTCTTGGGCATTCAAGACAACTTTAGCCTCAAAAGTCATGGCCACTAGCGTTCGCCATTCAATTCACACAAAAAGAATAAAATTGTGCTGTGCACGTGTTTCCAAGTAATGATTTGGAAGGCGAAGTCAAGCATGCCCACAATTGCTGTTGCAACGTGTTGCGTGCACACAGACCCCATGGCTAATCCCAGTACGCCCACGTGTTGTTACTAGCGTTCACCAATCAATTCACACACGAAGAATGAAATTGGGCTGTGCGCGCGTTGCCATGAGGGTAATTTGGAGGGCGAGATGAAGCATGCACACACACGCATCACTTGGCTAGCCCCAGTGCGTACGCCCACGTGTTGGTGATGGCGCCCGACTTCACGTTGGCTATCCACACCCTGCCACGATGACCTCTCTGTCTACACACTAGACGCCATTGCCTCTCGTCGCCACCCATCATTCTCGTTTCTCCTCCAATGCAAAGCCCAACGTCGAGTTGGCTGCTGACTTGAGCTCTCCATTCCGCACCCCTTCACGTGGGTGCAATTGCCAGCTGTTCGGTTCGGTGACTAGTGTGTGCTTCAATATGCGTTGGATATCAGCGCACTCATCAAGCAAGCAGATTCCAACACCTTCTCATGCGTGACTCATAGGCATAGTGTGCTGGTCCTCTCCGACGCTGTGGTGGTGTGAGGACGCATGAATGATGTGCTACTCAGTACCGCACGGGAGATCTAGTTGGCTGCTAACATGGTCCAACGGCAATGTCACGACGCGAGTGCTCAGCAGTCAATGACTACATTGTTGGCTTCGCTCAACACACGCCAATGGGGCGCCATGTTGCTGCGCGAAACGCTTTCACTCCAGCGTGAAGTAGTCTTTCGGGGATAAAATGCTAGAACAGGCGACCTTGTGTGATGAAGATTATTGCCTGTGTGTGGAGGCTACGGCGCTTCTTAACACTATAGCTAGTAGCCGAATTGCCACGAACCTGTAATGATTGCTAAATTCACTTCTAAACATAGTCGCATCTTGCTCCCAACACCATCCTCCAGCCCTTGCTCATTCAACTGCATTCACCTACTCTATCAAGGCTAAACAGTCACAAATGTAGCGCTTGATTAATAAGAGGCACAGGATTTGACACGCCCACCCACGAGTGACTG
>LWMK02000740.1:12790-29414 GCA_001693075.2 Taenia saginata
TCATGTGTTGGCCACACATTGAATGCGATGACAGTCACTCGTGGGTGGGCGTGTCAAATCCTGTGCCTCTTATTAATCAAGCGCTACATTTGTGACTGTTTAGCCTTGATAGAGTAGGTGAATGCAGTTGAATGAGCAAGGGCTGGAGGATGGTGTTGGGAGCAAGATGCGACTATGTTTAGAAGTGAATTTAGCAATCATTACAGGTTCGTGGCAATTCGGCTACTAGCTATAGTGTTAAGAAGCGCCGTAGCCTCCACACACAGGCAATAATCTTCATCACACAAGGTCGCCTGTTCTAGCATTTTATCCCCGAAAGACTACTTCACGCTGGAGTGAAAGCGTTTCGCGCAGCAACATGGCGCCCCATTGGCGTGTGTTGAGCGAAGCCAACAATGTAGTCATTGACTGCTGAGCACTCGCGTCGTGACATTGCCGTTGGACCATGTTAGCAGCCAACTAGATCTCCCGTGCGGTACTGAGTAGCACATCATTCATGCGTCCTCACACCACCACAGCGTCGGAGAGGACCAGCACACTATGCCTATGAGTCACGCATGAGAAGGTGTTGGAATCTGCTTGCTTGATGGGTGCGCCACTATCCAACGCCTAATGAAGCACACACTAGTCACCGAACCGAACAGCTGGCAATTGCATCCCACGTGAAGGGGTGCGGAATGGAGAGCTCAAGTCAGCAGCCAACTCGACGTTGGGCTTTGCATTGGAGGAGAAACGAGAATGATGGGTGGCGACGAGAGGCAATGGCGTCTAGTGTGTAGACAGAGAGGTCATCGTGGCAGGGTGTGGATAGCCAACGTGAAGTCGGGCGCCATCACCAACACGTGGGCGTACGCACTGGGGCTAGCCAAGTGATGCGTGTGTGTGCATGCTTCACCTCGCCCTCCAAATTACCCTCATGGCAACGCGTGCACAGCACAATTTTATTCTTTTTGTGTGATTTGAATGGCGAACGCTAGTGGCGGTGACTTCTGCGGCTAAGGTTGTCTTGAATGCCCAAGATATTTGTCTGTGCGAAATAATTTGGGAATGGCTTGATTTTAAACGTCTTCGTATAACTGCTGTTAAGACTCTGCCATTCTCAGGTTTCATCTCTCGTTTTTCCTAGGGTATATGATTTTGGAATGAGGCATTGTGCTAATTAGTGTTCTGCAATCATTTTAAACTTTTCCAATGAAGTAAAGTTTAATTTACTTAACTGTGAAATTGGAATGTTTTAAGTATTGTGAGTAGCTGCTGCTAAGCATTCGAATTCACGAATCGCATTCAAGGAATTTATTAGCTCTATACCAACAGTGTTTAATTTGGGCTAGGATGCTCAAATACACAAAAAACACATTAGTAATTATCTACCGCTCATAGAAATTCAGTCTTGTACTAAGGCATGTGGCCTATCAGGAAAAACAGGTAGAATACTGCATTAAGACGATTCCAAAAATCGCCTTTAACGAATAGATCATTTTAATCCAACAGTGTTTGATTTGAGCTAGGATCTTCAACTACATAAAAAGCACATAAATGATTATCTGCTGCTCATATAAAACCAGTCTTTTACTAAGGCATGTGGCCCATCAGAAAAAACAGGTAGAATACTGCATTAAGACGATTCCTTAAGTGTTTCTTAGATTGAAAGGAAAGTCGAATTTTGAGGTAAAAAGCAGTATCTAGGGTAGTAAAACCTAGACCGCTAAATGATTCAAAACCAGTTTAAATTGGTTGGATATTTTAGCACTGAGGGATACGATGACCTGCTGTTGCATAGTGAGCTCCACATGGCCACCACCTACGCCAGTGATGCTTCGCGTGGACTGATGGGCACGCGGTTTGCCTGTTGCAAGCCATAGCTCTCCCGATCCAATGGAATGATAAGATTCCAGGGATGTATGCCCGCGGCCGCGCTGAATAACCACCGGTTCAACCGGTGATGGAACGCTTGTTGATGGGTGGATTTGTTACCCTGCTTGAGTTATGCAGTCCTGTATATGTCCAAAGCCTCTTTGAACTTGAATCAATCTCGTTCGTTGGCATCTGTATCGCGAATGAGCAGACAGGATTGACAGTAGCCAGGTTTTTTTACCACCAATGCCTCACAGGCAGAATTAATGTCTGTGTGTCCAGTGCAACATAGAACTTGACGAGAAGGCAGGTCGTGTAGTGTCCGTTTGGAGAACGAGGTTAACTGTTGTTTATTGCGTGGATCTACAGGTTTTTGAAATGCCAGTCATATTTGGAAAACCCAAACCTTTTTTGAGTTAGCCACATGGAATACCACTCACGGTGTTGGTTCTCTGCTTGGGGTTGTTTGAAGGTTGTCACAGCTCAAACCGACGGTCGGATACCTTTCGATACTATTTGGTAGGCGTTCTATGCATCTGGGAATTAAAGCAGCTAGAACCAACAATGAATGTAGTGCACTTGAAGGGATGTTCAGTTGTAATCCTCCAAGTGAATCGCTTGTACGCTCAGTTTGCGCTACCGATACACGGCACGAAATCCTCCGTCTCCTTGAATACCTCCACTATGTAGTTGCAATGCAAATTGGGAGTCAACGTAGCTTGTGAAACGTGCAGTCCTGCGCAATCAGCACTGTCTACAGGCTGCAAAACTCGTCCATCTCATCGAGTCGTATTGGCTGGTTAGGTAAAGCACTCGCATGTCATCCTGAGTGGAAAATCAAAAACTGAAAGTCTTCTTCTATTTCAAACGCAGTTAAAGTTAATTGGTCAAGTATTTCGACCCTCTCTAGCATTTGCTACAAATGAGACAGATCGAGACAACTAAAACTTGCGAATGCGTTTAAACCACTTCAAAAAAACATTAGATAAAACATTGTGCGACAATGCTTCTCTCTATGGGATGCGATTCAATCCTTGATTCATATTTAACCAAGATGGAAAATATACTTACCCCCTTTCCACTGTTACAATCATCCCACTTTGATGCTCACCATCACCAGAGTGTATTAACTCAAATGCTACCCATGCACTAGACGGATACTTGGCCGCATTGTAGCGTCTCGAGACTTCCTTGAAGGCAGAAGGAGGCATAATACGAAGGCAGAACATACATAAGCAGCGATCGCTTCAGCCTCCACCGGTAGCACATGCACTTGGCGGCACCACATGCTCTGCACAGTGTACAGTCGGTAATGCTAATGGGCAAATTGCGCTGAACACAGCCCATCAGATATTCCTTCGCATTACACAGCCCATTTCCCCAAACACAAACACGAGCCACTCATTCAGCCAGTCAGTCACTCAGTCAGTCAGTCAATCAAAAACCCACCTCCAATCCGCATCGCAATATACGGTATGGAAATGAACAAGAACAAGTTGACAGTCCCCACATTCTCATCTGTCAACGCACTCGACACCCAGTTGCTTTGCAATTTTATCGCTCTCCCTTTTGAGGTGGAACACAACTGAAACCACTGCTCCATCACTCAGTTTTGACATTGCTGATAGTTTTTTGCCACAAAGCTGTCTAATACCATCAAGAATGAGAAGTTGGCCTCCATGACATGCACTCCTCTTTGAGTGATACTTCCTGGGTGGCGACACCTTTCCCAAGTCTTGCCCTCCGTCACAGCCCTCCAGCAGCGTTAAACCAGGCTAACAACTTACGCTACAATCGGTCACCCTGACGAAGTATGCCAAGAAAACGCACAAGCCCTTCGGCTATAAAGTGACAACAAAGTCGCTGATTGGCAGACAATGCAGGAGAGTGAAACGCCTACGCAACTGTCGGGATTTCTTCCACACTAGAGACTACTTCCTCACTATGCATCTTGCATCCACAATGAAATTACACGTCTTTGGGAAGATAATATTCCTCCTTCTTCAAGTACAACCCGTTTACCACAAAAATTGCAACGACACCAAAGTTTTTTTTACTTCCCACTTGTCATTAATGTTCACAAGCACATTTCACAACTCCATCAAAACTGCAAATATTGGCGTTTTAACTTGCAGTGGGGTCAATAAATAAGGCGGAACAAGGAGGGGATACCGATGATGACCAAAAGGCATTGCAGACGCCACACTCCTCGATGATCAACGAGGCAGTCGTACCATCGGTTGCACACGAGGTGGAAATCGCGCTCCATCTGATCTAGTGGGCGCTGCCGATAGTCCACACGCATGAGGATGGTGGGCACGACGCCTTGCTCATTGGTCAATGCCAACTGAGCGAACATCTCTGGCCGCCCAACACCGGTTCGCCCGTCTTCTCATCAATGCCCACTAAAAGAGGTCGACCAAAGATTGGGTGGCATGTTGAAATGCTGCAACAAAGCGTCCTAGGCAAAGTGAAGTCACGTGTTCGGCAACCCCCTTAAGGTAATAACACAGTGCTCTCACCTAAGACCCCACAATGGGAAACCAATTGTTGACGTGCGAAATTTCTCCCTGCTCCAGTTAGAGGTGTACTACAGCCAGAGAAGAGATCCTACCAGTACCTGTTTGGCCTTCAACAATGAATCAATTCATCACTAACAGCTCCATCTGCCAGCACGTCCTCACCCAACTAAAGAATCGTCTTCTGGTGGCGGTGTGGCACATGCCCCAGGCGGGCGCAGTGAGCAATGAGTTGATGACATGACAAAAGCCACTTCCAACCACAAGTAAGGCAGTCAGTCACCACAACACATTCTCCGACGTAAGTGAAAGAAGTGAATGCTACATTGACTGTCTTCCTGGCTTCCTGCCAACCACCCGTTGATGGATATAACAGGTAGGCTGTAACACCCACTCGAGCGTCCATTACCTCCCCTTCACAGTTGATACAAGTGTAAACCAGATGTTCCGCTGTCCAAGCCAAAAGTGATCCCAAATATGCACCCTTACGTTGGTCTACGGATTCAAATGCGTCAGCGGCAATGCAAACTCTCATTGGTACTAAGACACCGCATCCATCTTGGCGCACTTCACCCACCTCTATCCAGACGCCACATGTATGGTGCAAGGTTCGTTCCCGGATTGTCTGCAGCTCCAGAAAACACCATGCCGCCATTGAAGCGAAGCTATAAAGGAAAGAGTGGAGAGGATAGTGCACTCGACTGATAGAACAAGAAACCAGCAGGCTGGTCGGCAGAGAAATTGATGGCCAGGCAAGTTGGTCAGAAGGGAGAATAACGAAACAGATCTCCTCACCTTTGCCTGCCCATCCACTCAAACTCCTACTAGCCAACTAACCACATGAACAGCTCAGCGATGCGTAAATAAACAAATGAATCACAAGGCTTGCCAATGCACTAAAATGCGGACGAGGTCAAATCCACACCTTGTCCACGTCTCTGCGACCCATCAACCACCTATTTACCTCATGGCACAAATGCTAATACAGTCGAGACTAATTACCAATGTAACTGAAGGAAGTGCGTGGACCATGCAAGGGCTACTACATCACCACGACGGCGAGGGTAAACTTCGGCATGACTAGTGTGCTGCCTCCAAGGTAGTCACCATAACACTTCATCTTCACTGCACACCTTGTTTGAGTACCTCGAAGGCAATCACCCCAAAAGGCCTCCCATGGCCACAATAAATGCACCAATTTCGATGCTCCCGACGTAAAAGCCAAACAAAGTCATAAACACAACAACAGTCCAAAACAAACAGAATCCCCTGACAATTTAACAGAATTGGTCCTGGTCTCAAGTGGCACACAAATTTCGGGAAACGAAGGCTCACCTCAAAGGACGAAAACAACCACAAAGCGAAGCAGTGGCGAGTCCTCTACTAACAGGTGCATCTGATGGAACGCACTCGGTTGATACACCACTGCACAGCACATCAACTACTGCCATGACTCAGGTGGTGGAACCTACATTTGGAGGTGGGACTCATATTTCATAGCAAATAGTTGCACCAGTTATGATGCAGATCGCTGCATCGTACTCATCAACATCCAACACACCTCATCGATTAATGGTAGCCCAATGCTACACCAAAATAAACACCCCAACAACTTGGTTGACCCGCAACTATTACAAATACTATACGCTTACACACGTAGACGAAAAACGGAACTAGTGGCATGGGCAATCACAAAAATGGGTAAACTCATTCAGTCTCATAATCAGCTTTTAATGCGCATAAGCTTCACACCTGTAAATATTTCGTGACCACTAGTGATGGATGAAGGCACCCAAACTGCCAATATTAGCAGCAACAAGAGTGGCGCAAACACTCGCCCAAGATCTACACATACAAGACGATCACGTGAAAATGAGCAAGTGAAAGGCGGCTCCAACTATGGTACAGCTAGCCCCAAGTCACCCAAGTGTGACTTCGAGCCCATCTGCACTATCGCCTACCGATACAAAAGACCACCTAACGACGGGAGGACATACCACACCAAACTAAACAAATTATAAACACAACGTACAATGCAACGCAAACAGATGTGTGCAAGATTATGCTCACTTACAATTTGACGAGCTCCTCCCTTCGTCCATCCACAAGCCTCACTCGCGCCAACGATTGGTGCTTTCTGTCCACAACATCATGAACGTGTGGACCGCTGCACCGCGCCACATTTACCAGACGCTCAAACAGTTTTGCCGAAGGTGCATCGGTGAACAACGACTATCAAAGCACACTTCAGCACCGCTGGTCTCAGCAATCTCAGAGAACATAAAGCTAGCACTCTGAGTCAAGTTTGCCTCCGTCCCTGCCCACAGTGGCTGAATTCGAGGCTTCGGCTCACCTGTCACCCGAGCCAAAAGGTCTCAAACCTGTGACGGCGGAATGAGGTGTTGAGAACCACTCTAACTCATAGCGAAGTTCTGCGGTAATCCTGCCAAACAACTCAGCGCATCAACAACTTGTTTAATGGCGATAAGGGCTGCACATCAACGTCTCCTTTGCAGTTGACTTTCGGCGTCCTCTACTCCTGTTTGCTCAAACCACGCTTGCCGAAGTCGCAGAAGATGCCATTCAGTCCATCGATGGATAAGTGCATGCTCACGCATCCTTTCAGAAGGCGCTGCAGACGCATCCACACTAGTCCCATGGGCACGATATGTTCTACCAAAATGGACAGTAGCTCAACTTCGCCGACACAATTGATACTATGCAATTGTGAAAAGGCATAGGAAGGATCATAGCGATTTCTGCCCCAACCATACACACTGAAGCCGTCAAGGCCAATAAACATCGCAGTCACTCACGGATCCACGAGCAAAGCACAGAACAACCTGCAGGTCCATTTCACATCCAGAGCTCTTCACTTACTTTCCAAGCTCATCTGACACACCATCAGGAACAAATACACCCACACCTACCTGCATTTGTAAACCATCACTAGTACCAGAAAACGCAAACGTTCAGGCAGCTTCCCCCATTTGTTGACTCCTCGAAGCACCTCGTCAGACATTCACAAAGAACACACCACACCAACAGACAAAACGCAGCAACACCCCGACGACCTTGAGAGTGACAAATTAACAAATGCATAAGAAACTAAATAATCAACTCATTGGTGTTTGCAAGCCCAACAGTAAATTTGTGCGGATTATCACAACTCTGTCCTAGTCTAAGTGCATAAATCAGCTGCCTGTTGCATGCGAGATAGTTACGATTATAAAAGAGTAGAATTGACATGGAAAAGGGAAGTTGTAACAATTTTTAGATGCAAACACGCGTGCTTGAATAAAGAGCTAGTAAGTTACACTGCTAAGAGGTAACTTAGATGTGATGATTGAAACTTAAAAATGGCAGAGTTGTTAAGAACGCGTTGCAATGAAGGCGCCCCTCAATTCACTTGAAGACAAAGGAAGACATAATGCCTGGGCAGACTATCCACGTTCGGCTTACCAAAAGCATTGGCGACTCTGACGTAGCTGACGCAAAAGTCCACACGGCGAAGGCAAAACAGCCAACCGTGTGCTCCTCATCATCGGCGCTCCTCTTCATCAAGCCTTAGCGATAGCGCTAAACGAAAATACCTACGAGCCAAGGACACCAGTGTTTACAATTCGAGCCGTAAGACCAGAGTCTTGTATGCTCGCATATAGTCGATGTCTTTACACAGGTATGAGCCAAGTGGAAGTGGCCACATTCTGAAGACCGGTACAAAGTAGCGACTGCGTCTTACAGCTCAGGTTGCAAGACCTACACATGCCTCTCTGACGCCACTGCTCCGAGTAATGCTTTCCACCCTCTTCATAGCATCAAATGGGCTCGTGAAATTATTGTGTTTTTAAAAAATTGGAACGGGAACTGGTCTTCGCCCCCTCGAAGGAAAAAACGTGTTACGAAGGAAAATTATCCATTTCTCTGAGGAAACACAATGTTTAGTTGTAATACATCGTTTGTTCGAAATGCCGGTTTCGGTCACTTGGGGTGGCCATATTGTACTAGCCGGTTGGCCGGCCTTTGGGCTGTGCCAACAGCCCCCATCCCTCTGTTTCCAGTACTATGCCTTCTTTTACCTTAAAGGGAGTCTCGGGACGCTACATTGGTGGCAGCGGAAAGCGGACCCGACTTTGATGGATTTTATCCTGCTCCATGCCGTTTCTGGCAAACTTTGGCGGTGTGAAAGAAGTGCATGTGCTACAGTTGGGAGAACCTCTGGTATTTCGTAACAGAAGGGCTGAGATCGACGTCCAGCTTCGGCACCTCCCTCTTTCTCGTGTTCCACAAGGAAGCTGTTAACAACTGAAGCGACACTAGCCGTGTATTATAAGTCCAGTGCAACTGCCAAAAAGGATCAGTGACTTTGTGGTCAAGCATCCTCTGTATGGTCTCGCTCCTGTTCTCAGGCAACTTGCCTCCCTTCGCCAAAATATGTATCTACAGATGTAGAATGTGCAGGACGCCATTCGATAGCATCGTTTCATGCTTTGTACACTTGGATCACGTGCATCCCGTTCCTCTGAGGTCCGATTGCCCCATTCGCTCAGGGTTCCACGATACCCTCGCGTTTCTTCCACGGCATCAGAAAAGCCTGGAATCACTATATGTGTTGTGTGTGCCTTCATTCGTCCAAAAACTTGTATTCGTACTCCCATCTTTCACTGGGCCGCATTATCGTGGGAGAGGAGGACTAAGATATGCACATTTGCTGCGCCGAGTGCTACGCAGAATTGATGCTACTACAAGAAGACATGCGCTCGAATCTCGACAACTGGGGGGTAATACATTGTTTGCTCGAACTGCCATATTGTACTAGCCGGTTGGCCGGCCTCCGGGCCGTGCCAACAGCCCCCAAGCCCTCTGTTTCGCCCCCCCCTCCAAGCCCTCTGTTTCCAGAACATATATATTCTGCCCCCAGTTCCATGCCTTCTTTTACCCTAAGGGGAGTCTCGGGACGCTACATTAGTAATCCTCACTTATGTTTGTCCCATCAACACGAACAGCACAATGCCTCATTCCAAAATCATATACTCTAGGAAAAACGAGAGCTGAAACTTGAGAATGGCAGAGTCTTAACAGCAGTTATACGAAGACGCCTAAAATCAAGTCATTCCCAAAGTATTTCGCACAGGCAAATATCTTGGGCATTCGAGACAACTTTAGCCGCAAAAGTCATGGCCACTAGCGTTCGCCATTCAATTCACACAAAAAGAATAAAATTGTGCTGTGCACGCGTTTCCAAGTAATGATTTGGAAGGCGAAGTCAAGCATGCCCACAATTGCTGTTGCAACGTGTTGCGTGCACACAGACCCCATGGCTAATCCCAGTACGCCCACGTGTTGTTACTAGCGTTCACCAATCAATTCACACATGAAGAATGAAATTGTGCTGTGCACGCGCTCCCAAGAGGGTAATTTGGAGGGCGAGATGAAGCATGCCCACACACGCATCACATGGCTAGCCCCAGTGCGTACGCCCACGTGTTGGTGATGGCGCCCGCCCCCATCCACCATTCTCGTTCCTCCTCCAATGCAAAGCCCAACGTCGAGTTGGCTGCTGACTTGAGCTCTCCATTCCGCACCCCTTCACGTGGGATGCAATTGCCAGCTGTTCGGTTCGGTGACTAGTGTGTGCTTCATTAGGCGTTGGATAGTGGCGCACCCATCAAGCAAGCAGATTCCAACACCTTCTCATGCGTGACTCATAGGCATAGTGTGCTGGTCCTCTCCGACGCTGTGGTGGTGTGAGGACGCATGAATGATGTGCTACTCAGTACCGCACGGGAGATCTAGTTGGCTGCTAACATGGTCCAACGGCAATGTCACGACGCGAGTGCTCAGCAGTCAATGACTACATTGTTGGCTTCGCTCAACACACGCCAATGGGGCGCCATGTTGCTGCGCGAAACGCTTTCACTCCAGCGTGAAGTAGTCTTTCGGGGATAAAATGCTAGAACAGGCGACCTTGTGTGATGAAGATTATTGCCTGTGTGTGGAGGCTACGGCGCTTCTTAACACTATAGCTAGTAGCCGAATTGCCACGAACCTGTAATGATTGCTAAATTCACTTCTAAACATAGTCGCATCTTGCTCCCAACACCATCCTCCAGCCCTTGCTCATTCAACTGCATTCACCTACTCTATCAAGGCTAAACAGTCACAAATGTAGCGCTTGATTAATAAGAGGCACAGGATTTGACACGCCCACCCACGAGTGACTGCCATCGTATTCAATGTGTGGCCAACACATGACCGTGTGCTTCACAAAGTAATGGCGATGATGAGGACTTGTAAAGCCTCGCACAGCAAGGACTCTCTAAATCTGAAGACAACTTCAGCATTGTGGTGTAGGCATCACTGTCGTACGCTAGGGGTTAAAGCATCCATATCAATTTGCCTTGTCGAATATACCCCACAGGAGTGTACCCATTGGGGTTTCGATGAGATTTATGCAAAATGCAAAAAATTTTATTTGTCTTTACAGAATTGTTCACCATGTTTAGTCTCTTAGTTTATAAGCAAAGCTGAGCGTTTGCCGACTCGACCACTCCCTGCATTACTGAAGCCTGCAATTATAAAACAGCACTTTTGATAACGACGAATTTGTAGCTGAAACAATGGCAGCTGTTGAAAGACTTGCTGCTTTGCATTGGACTTACGAGAGCGTTGTCGACAATACCAGGGTCATGGAAGTGAATAGGGCTGCAGTGGCCAAAACAGTGGAGGTAGCTGCACCGGTCGTCGTAGAGGTTGTGATTTCAGGAGTTGCTTCGCTTCCTATCAAAACAACAAACACGGGATTGTAACCATTCGGGTTTCGATGAGTATTGTGTAAAATGTCAAAAATTTTATTTGTCAATGCAGAAGTGTTCACCATGTTTAGTATCTTAGTTTTGAAGCAAAGGCGAGCGTTTGTCGACTCGACCATTCCCTGCATTACTGAAGCCTGCAATTATAAAACAGCACTATTGATAACGACGAATTTGTAGCTGAAACAATGGCAGCTATTGAAAGGCTTGCTGGTTTGCACTGGACTTACGAGAGCGTTGTCGAAAATACCAGGGTCATGGAAGTGAATAGGGTTGCAGTGGACAAAACAGCGGAGGTAGCTGCACCGGTCGTCGCAGACCTCGTAGTGGTTGTGTCTTTCGCAGTGACTCCGGCAGTTGCTTCGCTTCCTATCAAAACAACAAATCTTTACCAAAATACACCTTAGAATCCATGTGTCAACCACTCTCAATTGTGCTTGAGGAATCATTTAAAACTGCCTTATTGTGTGCGCCTCTTTTCCTCCATGGTCAATTTCATAGCAAACGACAATGCGAAAAAACCTTGCTAAATAATGTTATAGAATCCGATGGTTGCTGTGGTAGCCTTACTTTGGTGAAATTAGGCCAAATTCAAATGAGAGTACAACATTAGATAGAACGAGTAGGAAGAACTCACCTCTATCCAAAGGCAGTGTAGTTACTGTCAATCCGTCACTGTATTCATTAATATATTCGGTTGGGTGCGTATCCTCATTTCGGGTGCGTCCTTTAACATAGACAGTAACATTTTGTTCTGGCTGCAAACCACCAATCGTATGATTTTGAACTTTATCAACATCGATGAACGGCTGCCATCTACCATTGACCTTCCATTTGAGACGATAGCCAATAAGAAGGTCCGTGGAATTGGGTGGTGGATCCCACCGCATACACACCGCGGTAGAGTTGACTGCTTGAAGGCTCACATTCTGGGGAGGATCAAGTTCTGCACAAATGAGTATGCACCTATTAGTCATTGCTCTTCTGAGGGAGATAAAGCTTTACTTGTAACGGTGTTCTCTTGAGTATCCCCATGTGAATGGGGTGGATGTATAATTGTCAAGCATCGGGATAAATGAATGAATGGTAGTTACTAAGCATCGAGAATGTGAACGTCAGGTGAAAGACCAGGGGAATGAATAAGCCAACGCATTGTTATCGAGTTGACAAACTAGTGAAAGAGGTTAAATCATCTCCAGCAATCTATGACTGTTTACATCTTGAGAAACACCCGCTATGCATGCTAGGTTTACCAATTTAGCAAAGGACCTCCTTCACCAAATGGTTTACATCTTCGCAGATCAGTGTTGAGCATTAGAAAGCATCTTACCTCTAATCAGTTTAACTTCTCCACGCACGGTGATAGTTGCCAATGCAACGAGGCAGAGATAAAACCACATTATCGAAGCAGAAATAAATCGCACTTACAACTCACACACGGAGTATTTATACACATGTAGCAGCATAATATGAGCCTATGAAACGGCTAGTTCTTGAACTATAAAGCAAATTGTGCAACCCCACCCACACTGGAGAATTGCATATCATTTCGCATTGGGACAAGATGTACTGGAGACACCAAAAAGGAATACTGATGTTGTAAAAGAGCGTGTACCTCCAACACTCGTCTTTGCTGAACAATTGAGAGACTAATTTTACATAATGCTCATCGAAACCCGAATGGTCACAATCCCGTGGGGTATATTCGACAAGGCAAATTGATATGGATGCTGTAAACCATAGCGTACGGCAGTGACGCCTACACAACAATGCTGGAGTTGTCTCCAAATTCAGAGAGTCCTTGCTGTGCGAGGCTTTACAAGTCCTCATCATCGCCATTGCTTTGTGACGCACACGTTCATGTGTTGGCCACACATTGAATGCGATGACAGTCACTCGTGGGTGGGCGTGTCAAATCCTGTGCCTCTTATTAATCAAGCGCTACATTTGTGACTGTTTAGCCTTGATAGAGTAGGTGAATGCAGTTGAATGAGCAAGGGCTGGAGGATGGTGTTGGGAGCAAGATGCGACTATGTTTAGAAGTGAATTTAGCAATCATTACAGGTTCGTGGCAATTCGGCTACTAGCTATAGTGTTAAGAAGCGCCGTAGCCTCCACACACAGGCAATAATCTTCATCACACAAGGTCGCCTGTTCTAGCATTTTATCCCCGAAAGACTACTTCACGCTGGAGTGAAAGCGTTTCGCGCAGCAACATGGCGCCCCATTGGCGTGTGTTGAGCGAAGCCAACAATGTAGTCATTGACTGCTGAGCACTCGCGTCGTGACATTGCCGTTGGACCATGTTAGCAGCCAACTAGATCTCCCGTGCGGTACTGAGTAGCACATCATTCATGCGTCCTCACACCACCACAGCGTCGGAGAGGACCAGCACACTATGCCTATGAGTCACGCATGAGAAGGTGTTGGAATCTGCTTGCTTGATGGGTGCGCCACTATCCAACGCCTAATGAAGCACACACTAGTCACCGAACCGAACAGCTGGCAATTGCATCCCACGTGAAGGGGTGCGGAATGGAGAGCTCAAGTCAGCAGCCAACTCAACGTTGGGCTTTGCATTGGAGGAGAAACGAGAATGATGGGTGGCGACGAGAGGCAATGGCGTCTAGTGTGTAGACAGAGAGGTCATCGTGGCAGGGTGTGGATAGCCAACGTGAAGTCGGGCGCCATCACCAACACGTGGGCGTACGCACTGGGGCTAGCCAAGTGATGCGTGTGTGTGCATGCTTCATCTCGCCCTCCAAATTACCCTCATGGCAACGCGCGCACAGCACAATTTCATTCTTCGTGTGTGAATTGATTGGTGAACGCTAGTAACAACACGTGGGCGTACTGGGATTAGCCATGGGGTCTGTGTGCACGCAACACGTTGCAACAGCAATTGTGGGCATGCTTGACTTCGCCTCCCAAATCATTACTTGGAAACGCGTGCACAGCACAATTTTATTCTTTTTGTGTGATTTGAATGGCGAATGCGAGTAGCCATGACTTTTGCGGCTAAAGTTGTCTCGAATGCCCAAGATATTTGCCTGTGCGAAATACTTTGGGAATGACTTGATTTTAGGCGTCTTCGTATAACTGCTGTTAAGACTCTGCCATTCTCAGGTTTCATCTCTCGTTTTTCCTAGGGTATATGATTTTGGAATGAGGCATTGTGCTAATTAGTGTTCTGCAATCATTTTAAACTTTTCCAATGAAGTAAAGTTTAATTTACTTAACTGTGAAATTGGAATGTTTTAAGTATTGTGAGTAGCTGCTGCTAAGCATTCGAATTCACGAATCGCATTCAAGGAATTTATTAGCTCTATACCAACAGTGTTTAATTTGGGCTAGGATGCTCAAATACACAAAAAACACATTAGTAATTATCTACCGCTCATAGAAATTCAGTCTTGTACTAAGGCATGTGGCCTATCAGGAAAAACAGGTAGAATACTGCATTAAGACGATTCCTTAAGTGTTTCTTAGATTGAAAGGAAAGTCGAATTTTGAGGTAAAAAGCAGTATCTAGGGTAGCAAAACCTAGACCGCTAAATGATTCAAAACCAGTTTAAATTGGTTGGATATTTTAGCACTGAGGGATACGATGACCTGCTGTTGCATTGTGAGCTCCACATGGCCACCACCTACGCCAGTGATGCTTCGCGTGGACTGATGGGCACGCGGTTTGCCTGTTGCAAGCCATAGCTCTCCCGACCCAATGGAATGATAAGATTCCAGGGATGTATGCCCGCGGCCGCGCTGAATAACCACCGGTTCAACCGGTGATGGAACGCTTGTTGATGGGTGGATTTGTTACCCTGCTTGAGTTATGCAGTCCTGTATATGTCCAAAGCCTCTTTGAACTTGAATCAATCTCGTTCGTTGGCATCTGTATCGCGAATGAGCAGACAGGATTGACAGTAGCCAGGTTTTTTTACCACCAATGCCTCACAGGCAGAATTAATGTCTGTGTGTCCAGTGCAACATAGAACTTGACGAGAAGGCAGGTCGTGTAGTGTCCGTTTGGAGAACGAGGTTAACTGTTGTTTATTGCGTGGATCTACAGGTTTTTGAAATGCCAGTCATATTTGGAAAACCCAAACCTTTTTTGAGTTAGCCACATGGAATACCACTCACGGTGTTGGTTCTCTGCTTGGGGTTGTTTGAAGGTTGTCACAGCTCAAACCGACGGTCGGATACCTTTCGATACTATTTGGTAGGCGTTCTATGCATCTGGGAATTAAAGCAGCTAGAACCAACAATGAATGTAGTGCACTTGAAGGGATGTTCAGTTGTAATCCTCCAAGTGAATCGCTTGTACGCTCAGTTTGCGCTACCGATACACGGCACGAAATCCTCCGTCTCCTTGAATACCTCCACTATGTAGTTGCAATGCAAATTGGGAGTCAACGTAGCTTGTGAAACGTGCAGTCCTGCGCAATCAGCACTGTCTACAGGCTGCAAAACTCGTCCATCTCATCGAGTCGTATTGGCTGGTTAGGTAAAGCACTCGCATGTCATCCTGAGTGGAAAATCAAAAACTGAAAGTCTTCTTCTATTTCAAACGCAGTTAAAGTTAATTGGTCAAGTATTTCGACCCTCTCTAGCATTTGCTACAAATGAGACAGATCGAGACAACTAAAACTTGCGAATGCGTTTAAACCACTTCAAAAAAACATTAGATAAAACATTGTGCGACAATGCTTCTCTCTATGGGATGCGATTCAATCCTTGATTCATATTTAACCAAGATGGAAAATATACTTACCCCCTTTCCACTGTTACAATCATCCCACTTTGATGCTCACCATCACCAGAGTGTATTAACTCAAATGCTACCCATGCACTAGACGGATACTTGGCCGCATTGTAGCGTCTCGAGACTTCCTTGAAGGCAGAAGGAGGCATAATACGAAGGCAGAACATACATAAGCAGCGATCGCTTCAGCCTCCACCGGTAGCACATGCACTTGGCGGCACCACATGCTCTGCACAGTGTACAGTCGGTAATGCTAATGGGCAAATTGCGCTGAACACAGCCCATCAGATATTCCTTCGCATTACACAGCCCATTTCCCCAAACACAAACACGAGCCACTCATTCAGCCAGTCAGTCACTCAGTCAGTCAGTCAATCAAAAACCCACCTCCAATCCGCATCGCAATACACAGTATGGAAATGAACAAGAACAAGTTGACAGTCCCCACATTCTCATCTGTCAACGCACTCGACACCCAGTTGCTTTGCAATTTTATCGCTCTCCCTTTTGAGGTGGAACACAACTGAAACCACTGCTCCATCACTCAGTTTTGACATTGCTGATAGTTTTTTGCCACAAAGCTGTCTAATACCATCAAGAATGAGAAGTTGGCCTCCATGACATGCACTCCTCTTTGAGTGATACTTCCTGGGTGGCGACACCTTTCCCAAGTCTTG